>JAODJW010000127.1:19973513-19995639 GCA_026777045.1 Hyperopisus bebe | reverse complement strand
TCCATGCATGGAGAGCTTGTGGCTTCGGAAACCTCTGTCTCTCGAGGGTATTAGATGTGTGTGCATGTGTTTATCTGTGGTTTTCAGTAGGAACATACAACGGCAGCCCGACGGCCTTGATGTCACTTTCCCTTCTGTTTGGTTTACCGTGAGGCCTCATCCATGGCTACCCTGCAATTAACCATAATTAGAGGTTGAGGAAGAAGCCAAGGAACAGGTCGAGGGGTATATTTTACCTCTTTTTTCCCTGTCAAAGAAGACAGCTGCTGACATGGCGATCAGCGCCCACTCAGCAGTCGAGTTTGCATTTCCCCCCGATCACCGGCCAATGGGCGTCCTCATGGGCATCCTCATGGGCATCCTCACCGCCTACCGTGCAGCAGCAGGATGGCGAGGAAGACGTGACCCACCTTGGCTGAGCAAAGCGGTCCGTCGCCATGGCAGCAGTGGACGTCATGGCGACAGTGTTTGCAGAGACTGTGGCTTTGTCTGCGTGGCCCTGGGAGATAAGAGCAGTGGAGGACAGGGGGGAAGCGACATGTAGAAAGAAGCTTCGATCTTGAGGCCCTTTGACTTCTGCGTGTATTTTTGATTAACCTTTACTCCGCCTTTCATTCCTTCCGCTCATTTCCCCCTACATCGGACATTATCAGTAACGTTGTAAAACATGGTACACACACACATACATAAAGGCACAGACACGCACTTTAACACGAGGGCCCACAGAAGTATGCACACAGAAAGCCAGACACACGCACGCAGCCTCCTCTAAGCTTGTTTCCCACCTTCCAGGTGCCTATCTGGTCCCGTACCTCATCCTCCTGCTTATCATTGGGATCCCCCTCTTCTTCTTGGAGCTTGCAGTGGGCCAGAAGATCCGCCGGGGCAGTATCGGGGTGTGGAACTATGTCTGCCCGCGGCTTGGAGGAATCGGGGTCTCTAGCTTGATGGTGAGTGAATCATACTCCTCATGTCCTACTTACTGATACGGATACAGTCCTGGTTCTGGATATAGAGCCACTCTACTAATTTTCTGCACAAATATAAACACACTGCATACTTTTCCAGACATCCTTTCCCTCCTAATTAGTTAGCTACTAGCAAAGACAGACAGATTTACACCTAGTTACTATTCTAAACATACTCTCTCTCCTCATTACTGAGACGGTCTCATTCATAATTACTAATATAGATACACACTCTCTCCTATTTCTGGTTATAAATCCACTTTCATTCTTATATATACAGTACAGGCCAAAAGTTTGGACACACCTTCTCATTCAATTCCTAGTTACTGACATTGACTTTTAGTTACTGATGACTCGCAGTTGTTCCTCTTCATTAATATGGACACAGCTTCAGTCCTAGTTAACACTGTGAGCACAATGCTTTTACTTGCTCTCCTTCTGGAACCAGAATGCTCCCTATCAGAGGAGACTGTCTGAAAGCAGCCCCACCCTAGGGAGGGGACTGAGCGCTATAAATAACCCACCAAGGATCCGTGTCCCGCTTGCAGAAAGAAAACGCTTCAATAATTCATGGGTGTCTCAGTGCAGAGCAGCCTGGTCCAGATCGGTGCTGTGCCCTGGGCAGACACAGGCTGAGTCAGGCAGGACACGCTCCTCTGGGTCTCCACAGACAGGCTTCGGCCCTGTGACTCTGGAGATTCCGCTTTGAAGTTGATGGACGTTAATGCTGTGCAGCATTTGCAGTTAAGGCATGGAAAGATGTGACTCTGGACACCATTTAAACTCTGACCTACACTGTGTGCACAATTATTAGGCAAGTGAGTATTTTGGCCTATCATCATTTTTATGCATATTTTCCAACTTCAAGCTGTATAAACTTGAGTGCTTATTGGATGTAAGCAAATCAGGTGATGTGTATTTGCATAATGAGTGAGGGTGTGGCCTAGGGAGATCAATACTCTA
Organism: Hyperopisus bebe; assembly: GCA_026777045.1. NCBI lineage: Eukaryota > Metazoa > Chordata > Actinopteri > Osteoglossiformes > Mormyridae > Hyperopisus > Hyperopisus bebe. Next base: position 19,993,708 of record JAODJW010000127.1, on the reverse strand, counting down.
TATGAAGGTGTGCATAATTATTAGGCAGTTTCTCTTCCTCGGGCAAAATGGGCCAAAAAAGAGATTTAAAGGACTCTGAAAAGTCAAGAACTGTAAAAAGTCTTTCAGAGGGTTGCAACACTCTTGAAATTGTTAAGATATTGGGGCGTGACCACAGAACCATCAAACGTTTTGTTGCAAGTTGCAGACAGGGTCACAAGAAACGTATTGAGAAAAAAAGACGCAAATTAACTGCCAAAGATTTGAGAAGAATCAAACGTGAGCTACCAGGAACCCATTATCCTCCAGTGCTGCCATATTCCAGAACTGCAACCTACCCAGAGTGTCCAGAAGTACAAGGTGTTCAGTGCTTAGAGACATGGCCAAGGTAAACGTCAAGACTGGGCCAAGAAATATCTGAAGACGGATTTTTCAAAGGTTTTATGGACCCATGAGATGAGAGTGATTCTTGATGGACCAGATGGATGGGCCCGTGGATGGATCAGTAACAGACACAGAGCTCCACGTCGACTCGGACGCCAGCAAGGTGGAAGTGGGGTACTGGTATGGGCTGGTATTATTAAAGATGAGCTAGTTGGACCTTTTTGGGTTGAAGATGCTCCATCGCATGCATCGAAGTACTCCACTGCATGGCTAGCCAGTAAAGGCCTTAAGGATGAAAAAATAATGACATGGCCCCCTTCCTCACTTGACCTAAACCCTATTGAGAACCTGTGAGTCCTGCTTAAATGGGAGATTCACAGTGTAGGAAAACAGTACAGCTCTCTGAACAGTGTCTGGGAGGCTGTGGTTGCTGTTGCACAATAAGTTGATCGTCAACAGATCAAGAAACTGACAGACTCCATGACTGGAAGGATTGTGACAGTTATTGAAAAGAAGTGTGGCTATATTGGTCACTGATTTTTTTTTTTGACATGTCACAAATGTTTATATGTAAATTTTGAGTTGTTTTATTATTCTCACTTTAACAGATGAAAATAAACAAGTGAGATGGGAAAATGTTCGTTTTTTTCATTTAGTTGCCTAATAATTGTGCATACAGTGTATATTCTCTTAAGAAAGACAAAACCTCACTTTTACTTTCTTAAACATTCAGGTTTAGGTTCATTAACATTTTGGATTGACCGAGAGCACTGTAGTTGTTCAATAATAAAATGAATCCTCAAAAATACAACTTGCCTAATAATTGTGCACACAGTGTATTGAGTGAGTCGCATACACTGGAGCAGCATGTCAATGTAAATTACGCAAATTGCAATTCTGCTTGCAGTTTTTTCTGAATCATCTGAATAAAAGTAGTTTAATTTTTTTTTTTCTGCCACATTATAAAACAGACTGTAATTTTTTGCACAAAATGTAGATTTGTGTATGCAGATGTAAATGCCAGTGCCTGTAGCAAATACGGCAAATAATATATCAAACTTAATTCTTAATTACTTATTAGAGAAGTGATGAAGTTCCAGCACGTTATACAGTTATACGGTCACCAATCCTAGAAAGCAGGAGGAACAAGGCGGGGGAGGGCAAGGATTAGACGCCAGTCTGTTTTATAAAAGTAAATATCTTTGAGGTTTATCTATTTTGTCAGTCACTGAAAACTGCAAGTTAAATGTAAGCATAAAGGAATTCTGGTACTGTACATGTCTTCTCACTCACGGATCACTCTAACCATATACCAAAAAAAAAAAACCCAGGAAACTCCAAAGAAGCAGAAAATATTCACCGTATACAAAATACATTTTTATCATACATGATCATTTTACTGCCTTGCAGCATTAAAACTGAAAATGTATGCCTTACTATAGGGAGAAAAATCCACAAACTGAATCGAATTCACATATGGAGAATGTCAAAATTACGATTTATATTTGCATTAAATAAAAACACAATATAGTAATGCAGCCCCCCAGTTGTCTGTCAGTTGCCTGTCAGTGTCATCGTCACTTTGACATGCTCCCAGTACAGCTTGGGAAGAAACATCTGGAATGACAGAGCTGACTTCACCTGTTTTCTCTTCATTGATTCCCTCACAATCCATCTTGGCTTATAACCTAAATAAGTTACAAAATATGGTCATAAAGGTGATGATCCTACACATCCAGGCAGAAAATAGCTTTAAGCTGGGGTTGGGGGGCTGGAAGTGGGCGTGGCATATCACACATGTGGGTGGGGTTCCACCAATGGACGATTACGTTGTCCTATGTAGACACTTAGATTGACACCTGAAGCCTTGCTCCGCCTCTCTGTTTGGACTGCATGACCATATTCTACAGTACATCCAAACAAGTCATCAGACATATCTTCTTGTTTAGGTCAGAAGTAATGATGTGGGCAGGAGGAAAGCACTGCAGGCATTGGTGTACTGCCCCCTATTGGCCTGGCATATTCCCTCCTACTCTGTGCTAAAATGATTAGGTATTCTCCCTAAGAGAGGATTTTTGTTGTAAGGAATCCTTTCCTACTTAGAGGTTGATTTCTTACATAAGGATACTGTCCTCACCATTTTCCTCATTTCAGCAGCTAACCAAGTGTTGCAATGCTTACGTTGTGTTCTAAAATTAATCTTTGCCCTCAGTAACACCTGCCTGGTTCTCCTGTAAATAAACTGCATTCTTAGCAGCCATGACACCAAAAATAGTAGTGTACTGTTTAGCAAGGAAGATTTGGTCTTAACCACCATGGCGGGGTGGCCAAATCTGGGAGGAGTTAGCTGTCTGTGACGAAGAAAACCCAAAGGACACAAACTGGGTCACGTTCCATTGGGTAGTTCCCTGCTCCCTGCTGTTTCTCTATGGCGACACCTGCTGTTGGCCTCCGGGATTGCTCCACACAAAGTGAGGATGAGCGCGTGACTGTCTGCAGCTCTTTGGGGGAGGCACGTGCTAAACTTCACCCCTCCCCAGCTGGCGAGAAAAGGGGTCTGTGTGTGGGGGGGGTTAAGGCTGTCTGAAAAATGACATAAATTGTCTTTCTAAACTGGGATAAATCACACAGTACTGTATTAAAATAAATCTTACATATCATAAGTTTAAAATAATTAATGTAAAATATGATGTACAGGAACAGGATTAGGATCTGGTCTGTTCTTCTTGTCTTTCATTGTCTCACAGTGTTTTTGTTTCTCCCTGTTCTGCAAGACTGGGAGCTTAAAATTTTGCAGTCTGTGATGTGGCGTGAGGTTTCACAGCGACGTTAACTGGCTGTCCCTCGTGTTGCCTGCAGGTGTGTGGCTTTGTGGGCCTTTACTACAACGTCATCATCGGCTGGAGCATCTTCTACTTCTTCCAGTCCTTCCAGTACCCCCTGCCCTGGAGCGAGTGCCCCATCCGGAGGAACGGGTCGCAAGCCAGTAAGTGGACCGTCAAAAACTGCTGAGATGTGGGCTTCGAGGAATGGGTCTTTAAATTGTATTTCTACAGTTAGGTTTTACTTTTATACACATAGCGGGACTGACAGTAAATCTATCCACCTTCTATATTCCCCAGGGACCTTATCCAGACCACTGATAGTATTGACATTATGAACATAAGCCCTTTGTCTTGCTGGCATGATATACAGTATATCCACTAAATCTATAGATAGATCTATTGTATTTTTGATCCTTTTCATATACTGTTTGTAGTATCTACAAAAACTTATATATGAATGTTTTATTGGAAAATGTCCCAGTGTGGATTTGTTTATGAAAGGCACTGTAGGAAGAATACTCCTGACCTTGTGGAGTGACAGAAGATGACAGAAGATCTTAACACCTGTGGTGCCCTGGAGCTCCAGTAGGGGGCAGTCTTACATACTGACGTTCCATTTTCCTGCTTCTGCCACAGTTGTGGAGCCCGAGTGCGAGAAGAGCTCCGCCACGACCTATTTCTGGTACCGGCAGACGCTGAACATCACCAGCACCATCGCCGACAGCGGCGGTCTCAACTGGAGGATGACCCTGTCCCTGCTGGCAGCCTGGTTTATCGTCTGCCTGGCTGTCATCAAGGGCATCCAGTCCTCGGGGAAGGTGGGCAGCCATGGGTGCTATGGTGGGCGTACAGGTCCATCCATCTTCCAAAAATAGCCAGTACAGGGTCTTGGTGAGCTTATCCACGGAAACATAGGGCTCAAGGCAGGGGGCACAGTGGGATGCCAGTCCATTAGAAAACACACACATACACACACACACAGGTATGTAATTATATCTTTGTGGGGACTCTCCATTCATTTCTATGGGGAAAAGTCTAATCCCAACATCACAACCTTAACCCATACCCAGCCCTAACCTTAAACATAAGTAACCAAACAAAATACAAGACTTTTAAAAATTTGATAAAATAAATTAAATCAATTTCTAAAAAAAATCTTAAAGTAAATGAATATATATGTTGACCCAACTGGAGTCAAACGCCAAGGCTAAGAAATGGGTCTTAAGCAGTGATTTACAGAAGTATCTGCAGATTCGCAGCTCAAATACAGAGAGACAGGTTCTTCCACAGGTATGTTTGTATATCTTTGGAGTTTGCCAGCAAACCGAAATGTTCAGAGGAAATCCATGCAATTTGGGGGAAAAATGTAAACGCCACACACAGGAAGTCAAAGGCAAGAATCAAACCTATGACCTAAGGTGCCACAGAGCCACTAAAACCTCTAAGAGGAACCTGCAGGCTGCTCACACTGAGATGCAGAGTTATCAGTTTTGAGGTAAACAGGCAGCTAAAGAGCCGGATCTCAAAGACAACAGTTCAGTGAAGCACACTGGATCAGTTACAGTATACTCACTGCGTATGGTTACTTCAAAGTGACCTTCTGCTGCTGTGTAGCTATGGCAACCAAGCACCGGATTGGTCCAGAGTGCAGTGTGCATTTCCGCAGTGTACTAGCGTAAATATGATGAGGCTTCGCACCAGATCTGTCCTGCTACAAATTTATTCTTAATGCTTATTAAAAAGCTGCGCAGCTCTCCCCTGAAATCAAGATCACGGAATGAAATTAAGGTGCACCATGAAATTCCAGACAATACAGAAAAGAACTCTGCAGACCCAGATGTGCTGGTTCAGACACTGGTGTGGCTGGTAATCCAGCTGTAGCAGACAGTGGCCGCACTGTCCCTATGGGCAGCACACTGTCATTTGATGCCGCTGGTGGTGTATACTTATTAAATAATACAATAAACAAAGAGAAGAGTGTGGTAAAGGGGGCAGCAAGCGGCTCAGTGAGCTAAGCCTCTGTGCTGGTGACCAGAAGGTTGTCAGTTTGATCCTAACTTTGGCAGAATAGTCACAGGTCTCTGGGTCCTTGAGTGAGGCCCTTAACTCTATAGGCACCATTGCAAGGGACTGTCCTTCACTGCCAAGCTTCCTCTCACCCACATACAACTCTGGGGGGAAGAAAATTGAGACCACTCTATAATTTTAAAAAATCTGCATTTTAAAATCCGGATTCTGTTTTTGTTAAACTCAACGTAGCGATCTTAATAATATCATATTATGTGTTGATCCAATGCAGCTCAATGTAAAAAAATTAATTGTCTATTTTATAAATTATTATGATTGGTAATGATAATTGCTTAATGCCGCTGTCCCTCATGTCTCTGATGAGTATCCATGGTAACAGCGCGGCCTGCGTTTCTGCCTCCTGCCAGGTTATGTACTTCAGTTCCCTGTTCCCCTACGTGGTGCTCTTCTGTTTCCTGGTCCGTGGGCTCATGCTTAGGGGCTCTGTTGATGGCATTGCTCACATGTTCACACCCAAGGTGAGTGCAAACCTGTTACACCATGTTTTATACCCCTGGTGTGAAATCATTCAGATCATATGTTTACCTAAAGGTGGGAACAACAGGTCAGGCTGTCTTTATCCCTGGTAAGACATTTAGAAAACATGTCATTACACGGCAAATTACACCACACAGTTATGTCATAATGTGAGAGCCAATCAGATTGTTAATTTGTAATTCGATATTTTCTTTTGTTATTTGTCTTCAGTGTCAGTGCTCTCTGCACATTGTTTACTGAATCTTAATAACAGGCTTAATACACTCTTATTATGCATGTCACACATAAATAGTATACTGTAGTTACAGTGCATAATGTCTGACAGACTTTCATGGTGGCTTTGGCTCTAAGTCTGGGTAATGTCCCCCTCTAGTGTTTGCTGGCGGTTTTGTACTTCAAAATGTACAGCACTTCAAATTTAGTTGTGGCTTTGTATTATCTGCACCCGATGGGTATTGTATTAAATGAAATTCTGTTTAAGAGTTTCAGCATTACTAAGCTCCTTACACACTTCAGATTGGGGAAATATTGTGCTACATCAAAAACATCATATTCACTTATTAAAATGTGTGCAAATGCCAGCTGGATTTAGATAAAACAGAATACCTGTTCAGTAGTGATGGACAAGATGACGCTTCATGAACCATTTGCTGTATTTTTTGACTCCACTAGATGGCGCACTTGGTTTGCTTTGGGGCATGCTTTGTGCCCTTTTTTAAACAGAGAGCACCATCTAGTGGTGTTGGAAAATACAGCAAATGGTCCTTGAAGCGTAATTTTGTCCATCACTACTGTTCAGGGAGGAATTCTGCTGTCAGCTCTATGGAATGTGACGAGTGACCGCCTCATCTTTTCCCGCCAGCTGGAGAAGATGCTGGAACCACAGGTGTGGCGTGAGGCTGCCACGCAGGTCTTCTTCGCTCTGGGTCTGGGCTTTGGAGGTGTCATTGCATTCTCCAGCTACAACAAGCAGGACAACAACTGCCACTTCGACGCAGCGCTGGTCTCAATCATCAACTTTGTCACCTCAGTGCTGGCCACACTGGTGGTGTTTGCCGTGTTGGGCTTTAAGGCCAACTTAATGAACGAGAAGTGCGTCGTCGAGTGAGTCCCTATCATCGGCATGCCCGTAGCAGCCACCATTGCTAAATGTTTAATGATAGACTACCCTTCTCAGTGTACTTACAGTAGTAGTAGCAGTACAGTAAGTAGTAGCAATAATAGTATAGCTACACTACTACAGAGGTGGGTAGTTCAGGTCCAGAGAGTAAAAGTCCAGACCAAGAGTATGTTTCAACCAACCAATTGAGTATTCCGTGACATTATACTCAACTGGTTGATTGAAACAAAATCTTGGTCTGGACCTTTACTCTCTGGACCTGAACTACCTCCTGTGCTCCTCTGCACCACTGGTAGTGAAATCAATATTTTTGAATGTTGCACTTAGACAAAGCATCTGCTGAATAAATGAATGTAAATGTAGTAGCTCACCTGTGGGGAAAACAAGGCGAAATTACAATCAGATTCAAAAGCAGCCGCTGCATGCAGCAGCGTTAAGAACTCAGGAGCTGTTGGCATCTTTCTACAACTTGAAAGGGGAGTGTAAAATAAACAGAGGGAAGTGGAGCAGAGGAGAGAAGACATCAGGAGGCTAAGAGTATTAACCTGGAGTATTGCAGGAATGTCAACTCTTAAGCTTCGTAAATGGATAAAATGACTTGCTTTGGATAAATGCGTCAGAATACCCAGAGGAAACCCATGTAAACGCAGGGAGAACATGAGGACCATACAGACCAAAGTCACAGCCTGGTAGCTGTGAGGTCACAGTCTGTCCACTGAGTAGCACATTTTATGCTACACTTATTTAATAACTCCTAGCTTTCTGAATAATTACTAAGATTAGCCAAACTGTACGCAAGCAGCTACATAATATTATATGCAGTCTCTTTTAGAAACACAGAAAAATCAATACATATAAAGGGCCTTTGGCTATGCATCTGAATTTTGCCATTCGGTCAGTGGGTTGTTCCTTACAGACTTACCCAGTAGAGGGCGCTGGGGAGGTTCTGGATTAGGGACACATCTAATCCAGTCCATTGCAAGAAATGCACCAAAACACTTACTCTGGGTAACTTACAGATGCGAACTGCACCCCTACCACATGCAGGAATCCCACACAACACATGGCAGGGATGGGACTTGAACCCACAACCACCCATCTACGGAGATGCTCATATTGTTTTGTTTCACCTCAGTTACTCCAACATGAATGTAGACCAGCTGTGCAGCAAGATGTTCTCTGCTTTTGCCATTAATGCTCAAACCTGAATTCTTAACCCCTGCAGGAACGCCGAGAAGATCCTGGGTTACCTTAACTCCCACGTGCTGAGCTACGACCTCATCCCTCCGCACGTCAACTTCTCCCACCTGACCAGCTCAGACTACGCTGAGATGTACGGCGTCATCAAGACGGTGAGGGAGGGCAGCTTCGCCCAACTGGGCCTGGACCCCTGTCTGCTAGAGGACGAGCTGAACAAGGTGAGCATGTTCATCAGTGTCACTGGAGAATTCTCATCTTTTTCCTTTTCTGTCTATTCGTATTGAAAATGAACGGTTTCTGGGATTGTCTGCGGTTCTTTTGTAGACCCCTAAACTGGGGCATCGGTTATTGTTTAACAGCCTTTTTTTATTGCTTTATTGGCATTGTTGCACAGTTTAAAGGAATGTTTAAATGTGCTTTCTGGAGGAAAACAATGAGGATTATAGTCTGTCACTCCTGCTGTCAAAGAGTACGGCAGGAAAGGACGCATTTCACAGGCTGTTGGGTTCTGACCCTTGAATAAACGTTGTTTCGCTGTCTCATAAAGCCATAAATATGTCGCTATGCAATTACTGCGGAATGCCCGAGTAAAATATGACATACGATTTTCCATTTCTCACTCCTATCTCCTGGTCCCTTCTGTCCCCTTTCCCTCCCCGTACATACAGTTCACCATCTCCGTTCTCTGTCCTGTCTGTCTCTGCTCTCTCTCTCTCTCTCCATGCTGCCAATTAGCCCATCATCTCCATGGTTGCCCATCTGTAACAGCTGGATGTTACATAGCATAGCAGTGCTGAGAATGGTGGATGACTTCATGATGACTTCTGCTCCATTCTCCCTTTCAGGCAGTCCAAGGCACAGGCCTGGCCTTCATCGCCTTCACTGAGGCCATGACACACTTCCCGGGCTCACCTTTCTGGTCCGTCATGTTCTTCTTCATGCTTATTAACCTCGGCCTGGGCAGCATGATTGGCACCATGGAGGGCATCACCACTCCTGTCCTCGATACCTTCAAGGTGCGCAAGGAAGTGTTCACAGGTAAGAGATCACAGGCATCCTGCTTCCCGTCCCCTTTGTGATGCTGATAAATCCTTTACTTTTAACTCTCCACTTTGGAGTCAAGCAAAATAGTCTGTTATAGATCATTCTAGAGCAATTGATTCTCTCTCTCTCTCTCTCTCTCTCTCTCTGTTTCCTGCTTTCTCCACTGCTCTCTCTCTGTTTGCTCTCTGTCTTGCTCTCTCTCTTGCTCTCTCTCGCTCTCTCACTCGTTCTCTCTGTGTTGCTCGCTCTCTCACTCTCACTCTTTCTCCTCTCTCCCTCTCTCAGTGTGCTGTTGCATTGTTGCCTTCCTGTTCGGCCTCCTGTTCGTCCAAAGATCAGGGAACTACTTTGTCACGATGTTCGATGACTACTCTGCCGGCTTGCCCCTCACCATTGTTGTCATCCTAGAGAACGTCTCAGTCGCATGGATCTATGGCACCAAGAGGTACCGGATGGCCATAACCTCCTTTAGTATAGTCATTCTGTGGAAGATGTCATGTCTCAAAACCCTTAATCCTAACCTTTCATTAACGGCAGTCATCCTGGAGACTATCACTGATCAGGAACGGAGTCTCAGTCTGGAACAGTTGAACCGCAACAATCTTCAGTCTCCTTTTACCTTGTTCAGATCCAGATACAGGGAATTACATGTGCAGTAATGCAAACACCTTGAGTCAGAGCTCACTGCACAGATGGTTCGAACATTTTATATTTCAGTTGTCGTGAGGAAAAAACCTGGAGCTCTAAAACATCACCCAGTGGGCGTTTGATACCACCAGACTTGGAAATTACACATATCTGTCTTTAACAAACGACTGCTCAATTAGAGTCAGTTACCACCAAAGTAATGCATTATATATACTAATAAATAAACACTTATCTGCAAAAATGCATTGTTTCAGAAAAATGCATTTTCTCAGAAACTACTTTACAAAACAAACTTAAAACATGGTGATGAGACACACTATGTGAGACACATAAAAGCCGGCTTTTACACAGCTGTCAGTGAACAGTTTAATGTTTTAAATAGACTTATTTGGGTTGTTGTCATTGAGGATGATATGTCGGTGTTAAGATATGAACTAATTGTACTTTATAGTCACAATAAACAAAGATGCTAGATGGCTAGCTATCTGGCCATCAACATTAAGTTGTTAAAATTTGTGATTTAAAATAAAGAAGCAAGTGAATAAATAAATAAGCAGCTCAGATTTTGGGCTGGGGTAATAGTCTGCATTAGCTCACTTCCTGAACTTGTCTACAAAGGGTTGATAATAGGCAGTAGGACACTGAGTTTCTCTGAGAGTTTACAGCCTCCATTCTCCTGCTTATCAAGTTCGCGTTCCTCAGATTGTTTTCATGCAGCTTATATATCAGCTCTTGATCTGCTTGATTATGTATTAGCTTACGATTTCTTTAAATTTGGCACAGCAGGGATATGAGTCATTTCCTTCGTGTTTGGCTTCTACGTGACTTACGTGTGTGTATGTGTATGTGTGTGAGTTATCTTTGGCCAACTTTCATATCTGGGCCTGCTTTGGAACAAATTAAACATACATTTCACAGACTCCAGTGTCTGAATTCGTTTGCTGCCCTGTCTCATTTTAGGTGACAAAAATGCTTGATTAAAGGAAGGTTGTGTTTTTTATTTTGTATTATTAGTCTTCTGCCTTTAATGCACACCCTCTGGGCTCTCGTGACCTGTTCCTGTTGCTCTCTGGCCATCAGGTTCATGCAGGACCTGGAGGACATGCTCGGCTTCCGACCTTATGCCTTCTACTTCTACATGTGGAAGTACGTTTCCCCACTCTGTCTGATTATCCTCATCTCTGCCACCATCATCGAGATGGCTGTCGTCCCACCAGGATACAACGCCTGGGTACAGGACCTGGTCAGTGACTGCATTTTTTCCCCCACTACTCAAAATATTAAGTATAGGACTCGTCCTACATGCATTGCACTTGAAATCCAAGCTACCTTGATCACTAAGTAATAAAACCAAGACAACCATGACACATTAGAATTTCAGCTCATCTTGCCAGTTCCTTTATATAAAGGACCTCGACCAATCACATTTTTCTTGTGTTTAGGGCTCTACTCCAGCCAATGGCGTCTCTCTTTCTTCCCTCCAGAATAACGTTCTATCCAACAGTTCACTTTGTGCATGAGCCTCACTCTTTTACGTCTATTGGGATGTTTCTCAGTACCAATAAGGCAAAGATCGTACTTGTGGTCTTGGCAGCTTGCCTCTCAAGAACAGTCGCGGGGCGCAATGAATCATGGGATTGGTCTCGCTTGGCAAGGATGCAACCGATGCATCCTTGATATTCGGGGTGGAGCAAGACCAACATCGGGGGATTTCTACCATCCTCTGTGCAAAATTGGTCTTCGGCAGTGGATGGTGACGTAAAACGGGAACGCGAGAACGAGTACGGTCAAGTGCGCATATTGAGAAACACCCCTTGTTCTGCCTTGCAGGCTGCAGAGCGCTTCCAGAGCTACCCACCCTGGGCGATGACGATGTGCTTTGCCCTCATCGGGGTGGCCATGCTGCCACTGCCCATCGTCTTCATTGCCCGGCAGTTCAACCTGATGTCCGACGGCTCCAACAAGCTGTCCGTCTCCTACAAGAAGGGGATGATGAAGGACATGTCCAACTTGGAGGACCAGGATGAGACGCGCTTCATCCTCAGCAAGAACCCCAGCGAGACACCCTCCCCCATGCCCACTCACCGCTCCTATCTGGGCCCCTGCAGTACCTCCCCCATGGAGATGACCAGCAGCGCCCCCAGCAGCCGCTATGGGACCGGATACCAGATGGCTGTCACACCTGAGTCTGAACTATGATCCTCGGCCAGCATCCCTTCCTCCAGCGCTCATCACGTCCCTCAGAGAGGCCAGCCAGGGTTGGCACAGTGTTCTCCCACCTCAACCCCCCCACACTCCAGGCAGGACGTCCCACAACCCTGGCCCATAGTTTTGTCCCCTCCTTCCAGGTGAAGAGAAGGGAGACCCAGGACTCAAAACCTGTTTATCAACCCATTCCATCTGCTGAGCTTACAAATAGGTCATATGGAGGTACCTACCCCACATGCTGCTGTGATGATGTCTGTTGGGGGGAGGTGAAGGCTCCCCACATCCCTCAGGGCTCTGTAGAGTCTGGTTGAGGTTCCCGAAACACTGCAACACCCCAAACTTGAGCCCACCTAGTACAGGGCTTTGGGTGGGGTGGGAGGGTCTAAAAGGAAAGATCTCAGACCCGGTTTCTTTCCCCAAAGAAAGGGTGTATAAATATCCTAGGTAATTAACTAAGGCTTGTAAAGTAGCAAATGCAAAGCTCTGCTTTTTTTCTGTTCTGTATATTCAGGTAAGTTGCGTTGCGTTGCCTTATTCGGCTCATGGGAATTTTACTTACACAAAAATGTTTTGAGGACAGAAGGAAAAATTATTAGTTACGAGAGATAACCAATCAGATTGTAGAGGAGGTGGGTCCAAGCAACTAGAGGAGGTGGGACTAATCAGATGTCTTGGTCCTATATCCTCTAGTTGCTTGGACCCACCTCCTCTACAATATGATTGGTTGTCTCTCTCTCAACCAATTATTTTTCCTTCTGCCCTCAGAACACTTTTGCCTAAGTAAAACTCCCAAGAGTCCTAATACGCTCTGAGCTTCTCGGAGTCCATCGGCATTGTTCTCATTGCCACAGGCCCAGAAAGGGATAAAAAAAAAGAACACAAAATCCTCGGCCTCTATAAAGGAAGGGGGGAGCTGCCTGTGGTTGCATGTGCATCGTGGGGCCGTGTCCATATTCGCAGTGTGAAGCGCTAGAGAAACTCCTGTACTGACCTGGATCTCTGTCCGTAAATCGAATTACCAGCAACCTGCACACCGTTTGGCTATGGGAGGCGCCTCTTTCTGGTCACACGAGCGGCCTATGATTTAGCATGTTTTGTGATTTATTGCCGTTAGAAAAGCTTTTGTGGCTCTGAGTAGCACGGTACACAAACACTGTAAAGATAAAGTAATAAGTATGTGTTTGTCGGTAGAATACAGGTAACGACCTTAAGCACACATAGGTAGAAAACACAGTGAATGAACATAATCTGAGCCTTTAAAACACTGGTAACGTTTTATGAAAACTATGGGGATGCAGACCTTTTGGCTACGTCCCGACAAAAATGGATCGTTTCAGAGTCTTATGCTGGCTTGTGCTCTGTGCCCACCTTCCTGGCTGATACCCTGCAAGGCCATTGTGAAATTAAGCATCATTTACTGTGCCAAGGGAAAAAAATCAAACAGGTGCATTATGGGATTATAATATTTTTGGCCTTTCTTTGCTTTGCTCTCCTTCCGTATTAGAAAGGCTCTATAAAAGTTAATAATAATAATAATAATGATTATTATTATTATCCCAATATGCCAGATGCCCACATAGAGGTGAAGCATCACCAGGACTCATCAAACCTCCGCCAGCTTTCGGTTTTATGGCTCGTCATCACAGATCAGCACATGATCGGCGTGTCTGGCTGGTCTGAAGCCCACGCGGCTTCCGATGGGAAGCTGTCCCTCAGCCGTGCTCCGCATGTCACCGGGACTTGGTGTCTTTATAGTTTTGGCGACATGCTTTTCACGTGTCATTTCCTGTGTTCGAAAGGATCCTGCTGTTTTCAAATTCATTCTATATTTGTGAGATTTGAGGCACACCGACAAATCTCAATAATATGATTGCCTTTTAGCCCCTGTGTTAACATAAGGTGTGTGCAGCTAATATAACCACATTTGTGAAATATTGAAAGAGGCTGGAATGGCGTGTGTGAGTGTGCCCTGCCATGGGTTGGCGCCCCATCCTGGGTTGTTCCCTGCATCCGTAGCCTCTGGGATAGGCTCTGGACCCCCTGCTACCCTGTATAGGACAAGCGGTTACAGAAGATGGATGGATGGATGGAATAGGCTGTATAGATTGTTTAATTATGTGTGATTGTTTAACTTCATACACCTGGAGTCTGGGATGTACTGGAGTCACAGTCGGGTGTCTCTTTATAGAGTGTCCCTTGTAGCTACTGGGGGCCCCCAGCTTTGGGCCCCTAAGCTGACCTAGGACTCGCATCCCATAAAGCAGTGTTATGTCGCTGCACAGGCTAACCTGTTAGCCACCACCGCTTAGCACACAGTTGCAGGGGGCCTAGGCACTGGGCAGACAATCAGGCACGCAGAATCGGATTACGAGCCCAGTGCTCCTCGTATCATGTGAAATCCTGATCTGCAGGTGATGGTAACCTGGAAGAAGACATTCCCAGTGTTAACCTTTGGTGTGTCATGTTCCTATTTGCTTCTGTTATTGGTGTGCTTCTGCTATGTCCCTGGCTCTGCTTGCTAGGGATGTTCCAGTACTGCTAGCGTTAGCTTCTCAAATTAGCGCTGTTTGTATACGTTGACAAACACTGCAGTGCCGGTCTCAGCTCCAGCCATTTCAGTTGCCACACCTAGAGCCCACAACATGTTCTGTTTGCCCAAAGCTACAAGAAAAACCGTCTGGATACAACACAGGCACCTTTACAGTGGCGAAGAAGCACACAGCGGAAGCACATACTATCTCTGTCCCTAAAAATAACTGCACAATCGGGATAATGTGGATATAAAGATTTGACCTGTCCATGCTTGTTACAGCTTTTCCAGTTTAATATACGACCATCAAAGCACAAAGGAATATTTTGGTACAGTGCACCTTGATGAGGGTGTCACTAATTAAATATAGCACTGCCAGTGCAGTTTTAATAAGCAACAATTTGTGTGTACTCTACAAAAATGTACTGCATTCCAGTGAGACAGACGAGGATATTTAAGTTTTAGGACACAATACTATTGGTTTTCATTCATTCTTGCCTAGTCAGGATTAGTAGCATATAGTTGAATATTAACAGTTTTATTTATTGACTCATCCATTATGGATTGTGGACCAAATCCTAGGAAACACAGGGCAGAAGTCAATACACCATGAGTAAGACTCCAGTCCCTCTCAGGATGCTCAGACACATTTTCCTTTGCACAGTAAAGAGCGATTGAGAGTTACTTAAAGCCTCACGAAACACAGAAGGAAACTGGAGGACATGCAGAAGCCCTGGGGGGGCCTCCGACACGTAAATATGCTTGAATTAGGTGAACCACCGTATTTAAGTCCTCCTAGAAAAGTAATTGTTGTGTGAGTCCTTTTGCCTCCCAGTGTAACGCTGTCTGGTGTTACCCAGTCAATGTCCATTTGTGGCTTTCAGTTGATTGGTGGTAAAACCCTAAATATGTAATCATCTGAAACACGACTTCTGTTCCCTGCGATTACAAAACCGGGTTGAATTTCATTACCTCTGTCCTTGTGGTTTATAAAATACCGCCACACAAATATAAAATAATTATTCGTTTACTTTTATTGTCTTTAATGATGATTTTATGTGACACTAGAAGCCATGCTATTATCTCTAAAATCAACTGCTATATTTATATTATTGTAAAATTAATGTGTATATGTCAGTGTACATTCTTATAAATTAACAAAGCTTAATCTGTTCAAGTGAGACAGTAAATATTTTCATCTCGTGTGTTGTATATACATCAATGTATATTTGAAAATACGTTTAATTTTTGTAGTCAGAGTGTCCCAAATCTCCTGGTGGAGGAGGAAGCGGAGGGTTAAAGGAAAACTGGAGTGTGTCATGTTCGTGGAACACTTCTCCGAGTTTGGCCATGTGACGTGAAACGTTTTCCTGTTTGACCTGTTTCGATCTTGTGATGGTGTGCGTAACCTTATCTGCACTGTGAATCCCGGTTCAGTGTATCAGTGTATAGTTAAAAAAAAAAAAAACCTGCAGAAATTTTTTTCCTGTATGTACCACTCTAGTTAACTCGGTATGCGGCTTCAGCGCCCCCTTAGGGTCATTTGGTGTAGGTGCTTGAGTTTCACGCTTGCGTAGTGCTAAAGAGCCTCCATTCTATCGGAGGTTGTACCTTTTACATTTCAGCAAATCTGTGCTGCCTTCACATCCCTGCCAGGCACTTTCAGTATTTTAGGCTTCAGGAATCTCCTTGACTCACCTCCAGCCAATACAGATGGGATGTAAACATTGGTCGTTTTCATTACAGGTATATTGTTACTATGTGTGCAATAATTATAGGACATTAAACAAAAGATTAAAAGATATTTTCTTTAAAGAACTTTATTTGCAAAATAAATATATATGTATTTATATGTTTACGTATGTCTTAACACTGCAGTCTGTAAGCACAGTTACCATGAGTGATATTGTTGGATGTGGATGTAAATGCTTTATTTTTCATTTAAAAAAAACCTTTAGCTCAGTTTTAGCTCATAGTGCTTATCTGGCTCTTTCATTGAACTTTTTGTCTTCTAAAAGCCAGACAATACTACCGTCTCTGTCTCTGTAGAAGCAATATCTCTTGTTTAATCAATGGGAGCTGGATGGAAAATACAGCCCTTGGAAATGACAAGGATGCAGACGGCTGTATATAGAGGGGAGGGTGCCCCCCCTAGTGGTAAAAGCACTGTAATGACTTGTGTTGTGTGTATGTCTGTATTTTTTTTTTTCCTCTGCTGATTATTAATAGCATTTAGTCTCACTCGGCACATGTCTCTAACAGTTTTGTAAATGTTGAAAGCACATTCGAAGACTACACACCTGTCATCACAATGAGTTAGCCTAGTTTTGATGAATGTACAGTATTGAAACTTTGTGTGGAACAACCTGAATAAAGAGTCGTGGATATCAACAGAAGTGTCAATAAAACAGAAATTTGTTGTTCTTACTCTGTCCATCTTGCCTTGTGGTATTGCAGTGTGTTACACTCAATGGAAGATCGCACTTGGAAGTTTAATGGGGCCCAGCGATAATTTGTGGTCAGGGAAGGCATCACAGGTAGCCATGGAAACCAAAAAATGGGGTCAAAAGGCAGACAAAACCAGCGGGCAAAAACAGGATCAAACCACAGGTATAAGGTCAGAACCCATAATGAGAAAAACAATGTATCACATTCAAAGACATGCAGCCACCCTTTAGAACAGGTTTTTGGTGTGTACACAAATTAGAGGACTGATTTGCTGAAGAGTCCTCACACCTGGGTTTGAACAGCTGACCTAAAGGTTATCCCAAAAACCTGCACACACACCCACCCTTTGTGGATAAGACTGCCCACCCCTGTTTTAGAGGGACCTTTTGCTACCGCCTAGCGCTGCTGCTTCAATGTTTATGCAATTTGTCTCAAAATGAAATCTGATGTAGATCCTTATCCATGTTTTAATAAGCTCTAACTCATGGGAAGAATCAATATAAATCTTGACCAAATACAGGTCTTGATCTCGGTGTTTGGTCACCCTTTCCTACATAACATAAAAATAAAATAATAAAATCAGGTCAAAAGGCAGGTAAGTCCAATAAAGACAGGTGCACGTCTAACACCAGTGGCTAAAAACAGGCTCAAAATACAGACACTCCTCACTTAATGACCGAATTCCGTTTCTAGGTCATTAAGCGAATTGGTCGATAAGCAAGACGCCGCCCTGTATCGATATTTGAAGCA
This sequence comes from Hyperopisus bebe, assembly GCA_026777045.1. Taxonomy (NCBI): domain Eukaryota; kingdom Metazoa; phylum Chordata; class Actinopteri; order Osteoglossiformes; family Mormyridae; genus Hyperopisus; species Hyperopisus bebe. The sequence goes on along the minus strand of JAODJW010000127.1, from coordinate 19,976,007 downwards.
TAATGTTCTGGTAGCGGGTTTGTGTCGACCATCTTTAGATTGTTTTAATGTCACATTTGATAAGACTTTGTTGATCCCACACTGGGGAAATTTACTTGTTGCAACAGCCAGTAAATAAAAAGCAATAGAAAAAGAAACAGACCCAAAAAAAAAAAAACACCATTCATAACATTTTTATTATATTTATAAATGTTTATACTGTAGTGTACTGTATAGTGTACTAAACAGAATAGGGGAAATCAGCTCTTAAACACATTACTTAGGTTTGCATACTGTAAACACAGGCAATCAGAGATTGGGAACGCTAGTGTAGTGACTACTGAGCGACTGCGGGAATGAGACTGAGACTGAGACTGAGAAAGGCTGATGCGAGGTGCCTGACACAAACACCATGCTGCCGTTTCCAGGACCACAGTTCTTGTTCAGCGTAGAATACCAGCCCGTCGGAGAGTCTGACCAGCCACAAAACCACCTATATTCCCTGTCCAGGGAATACAACAAAATGTGAATGCACTGCATTTTTCATTATTCGTGATGTTTTTCACTTGCTAAGTTTGTGAGATGACAAACTCCTTAAGAGCCTCCTATCGCATTAAAAACTGAATGAACTGGAAACGTTCAGTTAAGAAATGCTCAAGCTATACATGTTTTATACCCTTGGTATCATGAAATGTGCTAATTTCTTTGGCTCCATACAGAACTATGCGGTTTTCTGTTGGTGTTCCGACCTGTTAGCAATAGGTGGTGTCAGCATCGCCGATGCAATGAAAGACTGATGCTTAGAATATATACAAGTCCTATAGTAAGTGATATAATAATAGATACTTTGTTGATCCCGGTGGGTAAATTGTCTCCCTCAACTTGCTCTTTGCAGAGTAAGCTGTACATGAAGGGCAGCCACCTATAGCAGCACCCAGGGTGCAAGGGGTTAAGGGCCTTGCTCAAGGACCCACAGACATGCTGAGGCTGGGTTTGAACCAGTGACCTTCTGATTACAAACACACAGGCCTAGCCAACTGAGCCATATGCAGCCCCTGGTGCTGCATTTTCACATGTAATCAAAGTATTACAGTACGAGTGATTTACTGTACATGATATTTCTACACACTTGCACATATGCATAATATCATCTTGTATAGGTGTTATGTATTTGGAACACCCTCCTGAGCAAATATTGACAGACGAGGAAAGACTGAACCTCACTAAAAATGAAGAAAAAGGTGGAACAAGCATTGGTCAGCGGACCTTTGTGCAAGTCTCTGGTCACTGCGGAGGCAATATCTGTTTACACTCAATGTAGTATGATCTGTTTTAACATGTGCATTTGTGGAGTCCTTAACAGTTGAAGTTGGGGATATTTTCTTGGCGAATCTTGGGTCCCTTAGTACCAATTGAGCATCATTTAATTGCCACAGCCCACCTGAGTATAATTGCTGAATATCTCCATCCCTTCATGACCAGTCAGCCCAGCTTCTAATGGCTACTTCCAGCAGGATAACACGCCGTGTCACAAAGCTCATATCAAGTCAGACTGGTTTCTTGAACATGACAATGAGATCACTGTACTCAAATGGCCTCCACAGTCACCACATCTCAATCAAATACAGCACCTATGGGATGTGGTGGAATGGGAGATTCACATCATGAAGGTGCAGCCGACAGATCTGCAGGAACTGTGTGATGCTATCAGGTCAACATGGACCGAAGTCTCTGATGAATGTTTCGAGCACCTTGTTGGATTTAAGCCACAAAGAATTAAGGCAGTTCTGAAGACAAAAGAGGGTCCAACCCAGTACTAGCAAGGTGTACCTAATAAAGTGGCCAGTGAGTGTATGTCCTGAGTGTATGGATAATGAGGTCTTTGGTTGCTCCGTAAATCTCAGGCGTGACGCTTCCATTGCCCACAGCCCATTTGAGACGCATAAGGGATATGAGGCCCAAAGAGCTTATTTCCCTGCTCCACAATTTCCACATTATTAAGTTATACTGCCTCTTTAACTGATTTAGTCTGAGGAAGACATGTCCGGGGAATCTCTTTATTTTAGCAATGCTTGACACAGCTGGGAATCCTATAACCATAATCTTATGCTGGGATATTAACCCTCTTTGAAATAAGTGCTGATATGTTCTTCCTCTGAGACTTCATATGCATTATAGTCTTAAGCACCGGTTCTTGTTCTTAAATTTCAGGCACAGCCAAGTGCCTCTCTGAGTTCAATTCTTTCAGTGCCCAGAAGAGGGTGCTGTGGTCACAGGAAACAAAAAACACACCTTTTTGTTGTTTTTCTATTTCTGCTATTTGCAGCTTTTGATGGCTGTATTCATATGTGTGGGTTTGTTTTTGCCCATGCCTGTACTTACCAACACATATGTCACGGAGTGTTTGGCTATTGATTAGGTATTTACTGAAATGCACATATACAGTGGTACCTCGGTTCTCGAACTCACTAGAACTCGAATTTCTTGAAAGTCGAACAAACCAGTTTGACCTAGA
>JAODJW010000127.1:19920290-19959574 GCA_026777045.1 Hyperopisus bebe | reverse complement strand
GAGTTCTGGGGGGGGGGGGGGGTACGCAGACACATGTCACAGGTGGTAATGGGACGCGTGGCATGGGGGGGGGGAGAGACAAGCTGATACTTAATTTGCCCTTTGAGAAACCAATATTTTTTTTAATGGATGTTTTAATGTATTGAATCTTATCACTGCTCTTTATATATTTTGATAATAATTGCACAGTGTATACTATTTGGGGCAGGCAGAGCCCTGAGGGCTGTAACAGGTATTCTGTAGACTCGTGCGGCCTTTATTTTGGTTGATTTCGTAATTGGATCCCTTATTGATATTATCTATCTTTAAAAATGGCATATGCACTGCTAGTACTTAAATGCCTAAGGAAGCTTAAGGCAAATGAAACTGTCAAAGTTCAGTGGGGAATACTATTGATCCAAAAGCGGGACTGGTCTGACTGGTGGTGGAGCTGACCAGGGAAACCTCGATGTGTTTTCCCCACGAACACATCCCAGACCACTTCCTGCCGGGGGGGGGGCTTTGTCGCAGTTCATATGGTGCTGTATCTGCAGCTGCAGAAGTTTACACGCGATCACATTGCACTCAAGTGGGGAAAGACTCCTGGATGTTGGAGCCACCGTCAGTCTGACGGACGTCAGCGTTTCCCGCGTAGAGGAAGTCCTTGCTTCGGCGAGCGCCATGGGCAGCTCGCGGTTTCCCTGCCAGGCCTGACTAGTGTTTGGCGTGCAGTTTAGGGTAAGACCAGGCTGGGTTGGTTCCTCGATTCCTTGGTAAAGATCTATGGCGTGGTGCCTCCTGGGAGACGACTGTGGATCTCGTACGCTGGATGTTGAGAGCCAGAAGCCAGACCCGGTGATGCGAGAGCAGCCCAAAGATCACCTGACTTGAACGCAGTAGCTCACCGACTGGCCAGCTGGAGGCTGTGCGGCCAATCGGGCGCTAATGCTGGCATCTCATCCAATCGCTTTTCTGTAAATAGTAGGAGTTCTGTTTGTTTGGTTTGAAAGGTAATTTGAGACTGCGAATGATAATTTCTTTTCTTATTATACTCTGAAGGTCCCGTGAGAGGTTTAACCTACAGTGTGCATTGCTACAGAGTGAAGTATTGAGTGTGACATGCAAGTTGAAGGAATCCTTTTAAATTCAGCACCAGCTTTTAGAGACGTTATAAATTATTCCAGAATTTATAATAATAATATACATTATAAGCCATATCCAAGTTGTATTACCGTTAACACTGAGGCTTTGTTTTCTGTTCCACCCTCAGCTTCAATACGTGCCGTAACTAAGAAATCAAAAATATGTTTAGTGTACCAGAGTTGAACATGCTCTCCATTTGACTTCTTGTGAAAAATATTGTAATCCACATTCTTGCATTTAGCTTCTGTGGTGCACAGCTGCATTTGTACTAACTTCTTCATTTGCATCTGCAAGCTGTGCTTATTCATCCCAAAGAGTACACACTGGCCTTCCTCATCTTCTGGTTTGTTTGTTTGTTTGTTTGTTTTTTTTTCTCCTTTCATTTCACCAAATTGCAAACTGCAAACTAACTGCAAATTGTTTGACTCCTTGCCCAGTGTCTGTATTTAATTAACCCCTCTTCTCCCCACCCTAATGTTCTCTGGGTCACCATGGCTGACCTACAATGGAAGAACTAGATGGGATGATAAACGTTGCTGTGGGGTTTGAGGGGGGGTATTTCTGAGCAAAGCAATGTGATTCTTCATGTCTGTAAAGATGAATGTTGTATGATTCATTTAACACTGAAATGACTACAAATGCACATGGATCATCAACCTGCCTGTTTTTTTGCTTGTGTGTCAGTTTGGGGAGTATGGTTAATTACAGTGTGTGTAATGGTATATGAAGATTAAAATATTTATGCATTTCATTGTGTTTTCAAATTAATTTTTAAATGAAAATACATTGGTATGAGTCTCCGCCTTGTTTCCATGTGTGTGGGGTTTGCATGTTTCTCCCGATTCCGTCATGGGGTTTCCTCCAAGGACTCTGGTTTCACCCCACAGTCCAAAGACATACTGAGATTAACTGGAGTTACCAAATTGCCCGTAGGCGTGCATGTGTGAGTGGATGGTGTGTGAGTGAATGGTGTGTGAGTGTGCCCTGTGATGGGTTGGCGCCCCATCCTAGGTTGTTTCCAGTCTTGCGCCCACACATTGTCGCCAGTAAATATAGGAATTTAGTCTGCAAGATCTGTGAGAGACTCCAAGTAGGAAAATACACGTACCCCCCCCACACACACCTGTCATTTTTATGTTGAATGAATGCAATGCAAGCAGAGTGGTGGTCTTCAACTCCTGGTTGTCCCTCATTTTTACGACCCTTTCCTGGGACTAATCCAGAGCCCGACACCAGGTGAGATTTACAGGCTGGTCAGCTGCAGACGTGAGGTAAGCTTGATATGGGTCTTATGTCCCGTCTGTGAGGTCATGTAGGAACCTCACAGGAGCTCAGGAGAGCAGCGTAGGAAAAGCCCAACCTGATGCCACTGCGTTTCCCGTGTTTGGTGTTTACTTAGAACTTGTAAATGACATGAACATATAATGCTTATTAGCATGTGGACACATGAGCATGTGGACGTTCAAGATTATTAATGGAGCAGTAAAATAAGCATTTCAGACCCTCTCCTCCTATGTACAGTATATGACTTTCAGTAAATGTTCTTTTTTAGTGTTGTCAGCAGGAGATAAGTGAGCGTCGCAGTACACAAACACCCCTGGATCCAGGGGTTAGGAGCCGCACTGTGACAGCTGGGGGATGTGAACCAGCATGCCGCCGTGAATATTGATGGAAGTCACGTGACTGCATCACGTTCTCGACATCCACTCTTTGAGGATTAGGTGCCACCACAATTAATAGTGATGTAATATCAACTTTAATTTTACAGATTTGCAATTAAAGCAAGTAATAGACTAAGCTTTTATGACTCTGCCAGTAATTACTGTCTTCATCATTTTCTTGCTTAGTGGGGCTAGTAACAAATATTTAAGTTCATTAGGTAGATTATACTATTTTTAGTTGTCTAAAAATGCTTTCTGATGATAAATTTGGAGAACGTTTCAACATATGTGAAACGCCTTTTCCAATAATTGAATATTACTGTCCTTCGTTTAACGCCTTCCTAGAGCCCTTCGAACTCCGACATTACACGCTCGATTAGTGATGGTGACGGTCTTGCCTTTTAGCCGAAACCTGATGTGGAATCATGTAGCCAACTTCCTATTAAGAGAGAGGCCATCACAGAACTCTGCAATTCTATGAAGTCAGACGGGGCTTACTGATGTTGACTAATTGACCATTTGCTGAATAATTAACTGCCACCAAGAAAAATACCTTGTAGTGACCCATCATGAAAAAACTATCAGAATGCAGGTTAGCATTATGCTGGGGGTTTATGCAAGAACCTAACAAAAAAAAACTAGGAAGTTTCAAACACAAGGACTGGTAAAAGGTTTTTACCGGCAAGGACCAGTGACCCACAGTTTGAGCTGAGCAGCTTTCTTTAGGCAGAGAGCTGCCCAAGACTTGGCACTTGGAGAGTGGGGGCAAAAGGCTTAAGTTGCCCTCCTCCAGATGGGTAAATCATTTACAGCAGTGTGTTTGCTCCGCCGCAGTAACATTTCAGCGCTGCCCACATTATATGGTCATGATAAGCTAATTAATAAAAAAAAAAGTTGTGACCAACACATATATCCAAAATATAACAAACATACTTCAATCCCATTTTTATGTCTTATATGGTGCATCTCGCACACTGACTGTGTGTGTGTGTGTATGTGTGGGTGTGTGCAGCTGTGGAAAAAAATTGAGACCACTCCATTTAAAAAAAAAAAAATCTGAATTTTTAAATCCTGGTTTACTTCTGGTTCTGTTGGCAGAAGGCTACACAGCAGGCTGCTTCCAGGCTCAAAATTTCTAAGACAGCAGTAGACAAGGACAAGGTGAAACAGGAGACACTGGGAATGACCAGAAACCAGCCAGACAGAGGGCGGAAGCAACTTGCTAATGGCAGAGATGACTGTCAACTTATCCGACAGTTTCTGAATTCTTAATCATCTCGACCCATCTGTCTATCCATCTTTGTCATTCTGCTCATCACGATGAGTTTGACGACAGGCTGAATAGACCAGCCCAGACTCACCTTCCCCAGCCATGGACTCCTGCTACTTTCAGGGTATTCCCAAGACAACTGGGACATCCCATCAGGGTGTACCCCAGCCTTGTGCTCCCTGGGAGAGCTTGCAGGTATCTGACCAAGACAAATGGTAAGAATATAGATAGATGGGTGGATGGATTTGACCCTGGGCCTTATCTCTGTGGAACGTGCCCAGATCAGCTCCAACTGGAGACGGCCAGTGAGTAGCCTTATGAGAAGCCTGTACGACCTCAATAGATTCCTCTGGATTTGAAGAAGGAACACTTAAACACCAAGATAATCTGAAAAGAGGTTATCCAAGTTATTTCATAAAGCAACCTTAAAACATATTAAAACAAATCTGGCATGTCATATGAAAACATCTGTAAGGTAAAGTGACAATTAAACTGTCATGAACAGCATAGCCAATGCAGTTAGTTCCAGACACAAGGATCATAAAGGAGTATGACTGGTAACTGGTTTCAACCCACAAGTTGGTGACAAAAAAATGCACCAATGCGCGCGGGGGAAATTATCTTGCAAGCTTCTTGCTTTCTTGCTATTAAAAAATGTATTGACATTTTACTATAATTTTATTATAATTCTTAAATGTCTCGTCTTAGTGCAGGACAGTTTTTTAATATGAACTGACCCAGATCCCTCTGTACTGGGAGTAGGTGTTACTGCAAAAAAAGGAGTCACCAAATACAAGCCTATAGGTCACGTGCCTCTTTTGATTTTGTACATTCTGGTTGCAGTACATAATTACCAGAACATTTTGCTTTGATAACTCTTCAGGAGTCCCTACATAAAAAGACACATTCAGCCCTCTTGTACAATGCTGCAATGCCTTTGTAGTGGGGATTAGCATCCCGCTACTGTTTTGTCCTCAGCAACATCACACAATTTCCAGTCTAATCAAATGCTACATGGACGTCTATCATCTTTTGTCCGCCAAACCCATGGATTTCCTTGACCAGGACCTACTTTCGCACATGTAAAATGTACGGATATTGCCTGGTCCTTTAAGCTATTTTGTCACATATTCTTTGTCCCTTTGCCAACTTTCTGTCATGCATAAAGGTGGTGAGGAGTCTCCCTCAGTTACGTTACATTTTGCTTTCAATTCCAATTCGACTGTAATTTATTGCAGCATAATTTATTCTATCAATCAACCGGTACTTCATTCCTCTTTAACAATACAGCTTGACTTACAGTTGGATTGCTTGAATACTGTCTCTTCACGCGTCCAGAGTCTAAGCTTTGAAACTTTCCATTACTTTGGTTGTCTAGAATTTATACTTTCTCCTTTTTACTGTGTGGGTTTCTACCCACAGTCCAAAAACATTGCCCACTAAATTGCCCACTGTGCATATGCCTACAATGGGCTACCATCCTAGTCAGGGGGCTCCCCTGATTTGTGCCCTATCTTGCCTAGGACGGCCTTCAAGAGGCCAGTGATCCTGTCTGACTTTATCAGGTTTAATTATTTGATATTATTGATATTATTATCCATGCATTCCACTGTCAACCATTAACCCAGTACATGGCTTCCCAGCACCTCCTGTTTTAAACATCAGCATTCATGCCATCTTAGGAGGCAAAGCAGCACCTGCAGTCTCTGCATTTGCACATCGCTTAAAAAAATAATGACAGTATGACGGTGCCTTTATGCAGAAGCAAAGGCCCCCGGAGACGCCTGGAGCGATTCTCTGTGAACCAGGGCCGCATCTGAGCAAACATTTTCCCCAGCGCCGCCGGAGCAGAACAGCCAGTGTCACTAAACCACGTCAGAATGCTGACCTGCGAGACTCGTCAGTGGGGGGTTTGATCAAGGAGCGGCCGAGGGAGGCATCCTTCTGAGACGTCTTCATGCTCAGCATTAGACAGGACGAGCCTGAAGCCCCAGTGAGACCTGAAACTCAGGTTCAGGGTACGGCTGGCATAACCTGACCGGGGTCACGTCCCCAAAAAGCCCGGCTCTAATGTAATAGTACAGCTGCTAGAGACACGGTGGATCCAATGCAACAATGTAATGTCAACATAAACTTTCAGATAAGTTGACGGTCATCTCTGGCATTAGAATGTCGCTTCTGCCCTTTACCTGGCTGGTTTCTGGTCGTTCCCAGTGTCTCCTGCTTCACCTTGTTCTTGTGCTGCTGTCTTATGAAAAATTGAACCTGGAAGCAACCTGCTGCTCAGCGTAGCCTTTTGCCAGCAGAACCACAATTAAACCTGAATTTAAAAATACAGACTTGTTAAAAAATATAGGGTGGTCTCTTAATTTTTTCCATGGCTGTATAATGATAAATTAATAAAATATTAACAAAATGCATTTCTGCATTATTATTATTATTATTATTATTATTATTATTATTATTATTATTATTATTATTATTATTATTATTATTATAACCATTAAAGTGGGCAGGTCATTTGTGGGCATGACGTATCGGAATGACATCGTATTTATTTACATTTATTCAAAATGACAAACAAGCGTGAATTCATGGTCATCCAGTCTTTGAGTAACTGGGCTGAAGGGCCTTGCTCAGGGGCCCGGCAGTGACATCACTCTGACATCACTCTGACATCACTCTGACAGTCCTGATGCACAGAGCCGCACACCAGCCCACATCACATGCCCTCATATTTTGTTTGCGAATGTTTTTTCTTGCCTAATTTTTCTTAATTCCTCGTCACCGCTGTACGAGAGATAATTAGGACAGAAGTTCAGCAGGTTACCATGTTGCTTGCTCCTCATTTTAGGTTTTCACTGGGTTTCCTTTTATTTTGGTAAAGTTCACTTAAGGCCTCCATCCTTGCAGACACCTTTCACTTTGGATATCAGTGGGGGAGGGGGATACCTAAGTGAAGTCACGCTTACAGACAAAGAGACCATATTAGTTTCAGGTCATGTAGATGAAAAAGATAGCAGATATGCTAAAGGCAGCCATTAGCTCAGGCTTTCTTAGAGCTAATGATATATAATGGCTGTTCTAATGATGCCTGAAAACCCTGAAAAATATATGTTGAAAAAAATCTCAAAGAAAAATGTTTTTAGAGATTAAATTACATGTCTTGTTTTGCATATCACCAGAACATCGATAAAACAAAACAAAAAAATATTTACTGAGTCTATTTGGAAATATCCTGATGCAATGGCTCATGCCTAAAATGACAGAACGTCCTTGTAACGTTTCCTTAACATTATAGCACCTGGCAACACCATAGCAATTGAAGAGCTACCTTCCAAAATTCACTCAGTCCATTTTTTCGTTGTTTTTGAGACGAGACCGCAAATGACGTTAAGCCAGATTTTATCATATGTTACACTATGGGGAACCAAAACTCACTCAGTCCTCATATAATCCAAAAAAGGAAAACTCAAATCCACAAAAGTTTCCTTGAAAATATATGCCGTGGGCTGAATGAGTTTTAGAAATGTGCTCCTCAGTTGTCAATCACTTGAAGGTTGCTGTATTATCTGCCAAAACCTAAATAGATTCATTGTCTGTTTCCTGTGTCCTGTCTGGCCAAATGTGCCAATACAGCTTGTCACACATTTTATATTTATCACATTTTAAGTTGCACTATTTTACATTGCTGCTGAAAACCATTGTGTTTAAAAAATCTGGTTCTTTTTGATGGTGAACAGACCCACAGAACATAGGGATTGGAGGCCTGAGAGATCTTATCTTTCCTTGTTGTAACTCTATTGTGTTATCAGCTATCAGTCATTCCAGCTAAACTGGAAAGCTGTTATATAGCCTGCCTTAATCATTCCAGCCGTCCAGGTCTCCATTCATTGGCTACAGGCTGACTTTTGGGGATGGATATCTGTCTATGTTTATTTGTGGTCCCTGACTGAGTGTGTGAGCATTCCTCACCACCTAGACCAATAGCACGTCTTGCTGGGTAAGGCGAAGACCACCACTTCTGTTTTAACACAAAAACTTTGGAATGATCTATCACACATCCTACCAGCAATATGAGTGCATTTTTCATAGATATGATTAATTATCCACAGAATATAGCGCAATTTAGAATCAACAGTGTTGGAAAGTTTAGTGTTAAGTGATTCAGGGACTTACTGACAGATTGCTCACCCCAAAACTCATATTCTGATATTGTGCTTGGTTTATGTCGACAGATATGTGATAAACATTTATATTTGCTTTAAAAAACTTTTTAAAAATTTATAGGACGTATCTTGCTGCAAAACAAAACAAAGTTTACCAAGTTTTTGTTAGTTGTTCTCATGCCAAAAATGTAGGACTGAACAATCATTGAAAAGTTAAGAAATACTTCCGTTTTTGTTTGCTCTGGAAGAGGTGGGTGGAACGGGTAGAGTGTGAGACACTCAAACATGTCTGAAGGAGGTTGGTGCACAAAGGAAGTGTTTGCTCATGGAAATAAGATCACCTTATAAATATGACTGTGCAGTCATGCACTGTCAACATTGGCACACAGGCCGTCCCCTGGGAGGAATGGGACAGACTGGATAGTCAGGGAGAAACACTTGTATGTCCTCTGCTTTCGTCTTTCCATCTCAAAGAGCTTGTGAGACAGTTATTGCAGTGGTTCTGCCACATCCAGCAAGGGAGACCTTTATGGAAAACTGGGGTTTCGGAGAAGTCGTCCTTCAAAACTGATGACCTGAGAGTCGGACGTCCTGAGGAGTAGTGAGTTACACACCAGCTCCTGGGATACTTTCACAAGGGTTATGTGCAACGGGTGACGTGCACGGGACTGGAGAGGTGACCACACAACTGATACCTTCTGTGCACCTGGTAAGGGGGGGGGCGGACCTACAATGTTACTAGGTGTTGTCTGAGAGCAGAGAGTGAGAAATGGGGTCCAGATTCAGTGATTTGGAGACACCCCCAGCCACCAAAACATACAGCTCGCCTTGACTAAATTCCAAAAAACGTGCCATTAAAAGGACACGGTCCTTTTTTTAAAAAATGTTTTTGATGGATGATTGACCTTCGGCAGTCAATGATGAAAGCAAAGCAATGTATGTTCATGACAGACCTTCCTGAGGTGAGATATTATCTGCGGGGTATGAATCACTTTAAGGGGAATCAGACTAAAGTTTCAAAGGCATTCACTGGCTTAATTATTAATTTTAATGTTAATCGATTTGTTGCTGCTTATTTCCCTTCACAAAGAGCAATTTTGGCAAATTATAAAGTTTAATTTGGCATCGTTACTATTTATGCTTTCGGCGACACTCATGTCCGTTAATCTCCATTATTCTGTTGATCTGCATAAAGAACGATGCAGTCAAACGTGAGTCAACATTGCATTTTAGATAAAAAGCATCTGAGTCATGCATTCAGGGGAATAACACACAGCTAGTATTCTTGCTTCATCTCATCATCATGGCGCCTTCCAGAGTGATGGTCCAGTAGATGATGGGCAGTTCTGTCAATAAAGCGCAGCTATTTGCTTTGGAGCAATTGGTCTTAAAGGATTAAAAAAATATTTCTCAACCGCTTGTGCATCAGCCCGCAATGTGATGCAAAGGGATCTCTCCGGGTATTCTGGGTGGTTCAATAGCTAAGTGAGTCAGCTAATTTATTTCTGGAATGTTCTATGATTCCCATAGCTCTGTGGCCGTTATGGCAAGTGGAGCTTGGGACCAAGGAGGAGACACACAGCACTTTTATTGGCCAGACGTCCCAGAGAGCTCCGTCATCCCGGAGCAGGATGAAGACGGGTCGACCCGTGGTCAGCTACGCCTTCCTGGCTTCGACACGCTTGACGGAGACAACGGGGGAGGGTCGCTGGGGGCGGCGAAGACCCCAAGGGGAGAGCTGGAGAGGAGCAGCGTGGCGGAAGAGTGCAGCCTGGAGCTGGTGCAGAGTATGGTGGTGGGGGAGGTGAAGAAGGACATCAAGATGGCCTGCAAGATGCTCAACATCGCACCCAGTATGCAAGCAAGTTTATTAAGCTCCTAGTAGCTGCACGCACATCCACCGATAAAGAATTAGCTACTCTTATATCAAATCCGCTCATATGAAAAAGACCTTTACACACAATAGCATTTGCAGTGTATTCCAGTGCAACTGCATGATATATATTGATGTCTTTTATAGTACTGTATGTACAACCATCCATCTTCCAAGTGCTCCCAAGCGCTTGTAGCAGTGTTTCCCAATCCGGTCCTCAGGGACCCGCAGTCGGTCCACATTTTCGCTCCCTGGGAGACAATTCACATTTTTGCTACCGGGAGCAAAAATTTGGACTGTCTGTGGGTCCCTGAGGACTGGACTGGGAATCACTGTGGTATAGGGTCATGAGGCCCCTGGAGCCTACTGTATAAGGGAGAGGGCACCAGCAGGGGTGCAGTCTGGAGGGATGCCAGTCCATTGCAGGGCACAAACTGGACTGATCATAGGTTCATACTGCAAAAGTAAGGCAGAGTATTCAGGGTACATATGGAGAATATCTACACGTACTTCACACTGCACCCACACAGAACAGGGGCTGGATTGGGATCCTAGACCCTGGAGAACTGAGGAGATTCTAATCAAACTTTAAACGCTTTAAGCACTCGGAATTTGTATTAATAGGGAGGAATCAAGTAACACTTTTAGTTCTAAGTTTTGACGGAGAAACATCACCACAATAAGGAATTAAACTGAGTAATCTAGGTAACTGACTGTGTAACACTCAAAGGACATTTGTACACTGAGTAGTAATAGGAGATGTTACATTTTGAAAGCCGTGTTGCATATGACTGTTTGTTTGTCACCGCAATGACTGGTTTAACTGGTTTTCAGTTAGCTTCCTGTTAGGTAGATACTGGATAGGCTCCAGGCTCCTTGTGAAATATCATTGGATGAGGGATGGTAACATGGATGGATGGATGAGTATTTGGGATTTCCTATATACACAAAAAGATCATAATTGTACTGAGACCTATACCAGTAGAATATTTTTATTTCTTTATTTAAATTCTTTGCCGAATTAAAATATTGCAAATGCAATCTTCATATAATAAACCTCAACTCCAGCCAGTCAGAAAGGCAGCTGGTTCGGAGCCGTGCTGTTATGAGTCATTCCTCTTCGTAGGACGGACGTGTGACTCCGAGCGAGCGCTGGGACACACCCTCGGCCAGTTAGCATTGGCATTCCCGTACGCCAACAGTTAACGCGACGTCCTTTTCAATGGCACTAGCGTCCCGTCGCTCGGGGCAAACAATAAATACAGGAGACGTCTGAGGTCACTGCTGCAGTGCATCTGGCCCAATGATAAGGCTCTTCCTTACAATCGCTTGGGCAGCAAATAGCAGTTATGGTTTACGGGGTCCTCTGTAAACGCATATAAAGTCATAAGACTGCTATGGGACAATGTATCTGGGACATCTTATCTACAACTTGTTGACAGAAGAAGTCAGGAACATTGCGTGGGGCTTTAGTGGTCCGTTCTGCTGCTTCCTACTGTTACACCTCCTTGGTTGTTGGGTTTATTGTTGCCTCTGCTTCCTGCCATATACTCCAGACCCACTGCAGCCCTGTACTAGATAACAGTTGCAAAGATGGATGTATGACATAAATGATTTAACAGATAAACGGTACCATTAGTTACGGCACTATGCCCATGTGGCGCATTTCCCTGAGGGTGATCCGGCTCGCAGGATCCTCATTGCTGGGAACCCGAGCAGCTGGATTAAGCCAAGGGGACGCCCACGTAACACCTGGCTGTGATAGATAGGTGGGAGGGTCAGACTAGACCATGTGTTGGCCTGGGGGGGGGGGGGGGGGGGGGGGTCGTCAACTGGAATCCCGAGATGTTTCGTCATTTGGTAGCCGTGGCAACGCGCTGCACATTCTCCCCATCCTGACTTGATAGCTTTTGATTTGAACTTGAAAAGCCTGGATCCTATCCGGGGGGGGCACGAGGCACGGGGCTCCCCGGGTGGGTGTACATGCATCATGTATGACGGGAAGAACAGGGACACACTCAAACACGCATCTCTCCGCAGACCCTGCAGAGTGGACAATAGGCAATGTCCAGAAGTGGGTGCTGTGGACCGAACACCTGTACAAGCTGCCCCCCATGGGTGAAGCCTTCCAGGAGCTCGATGGCAAAGACCTGTGTGCTCTGACTGAGGCCGACTTCAGACGGGTGTCCCTGGACGCCGGGGACACGCTCTACGCCCACTTGGATATCTGGAAGTCAGGTATGGAAACAAAGCTTTATTAATAAAGGAAACTTCCCCAACCTCAAATGTGGGAGTGGTATAAATGATCTTTCAAGTAACAGTTAAAAATCAATTAGCTTTATGTTGTACATCAAGGGCAGTGTGGAGGTCAGGGGGCTAAGCCTTCATATCTGTGATCAGAAGGTCATGGGCTCAAAACCAGCTTTGGCAAAATGCTCACATGTCTGTGGGACCTTAAACAAGGACATGGGAGCAAAAATGATTGGTTCAGAAAGATAACCAATCAGATTGTAGAGGAGGTGGGGCCATGATGTCTGATTGGTTGGTCCTGCCTCCTCTAGTTGCTTGGACCCACTTCCTCAACAATAGGATTTGGCTGCCCTTTGCTGCCAAGCTTGCTCTACCTACATGTGTGTCATGGAGAGCAAGAGGGGGTAAGCAAAAGGAAAATTTCCCCAGAGGGATCAATTAAGTGTCTTTATTAATAAATCAAGGCTAGTAATTTGCAGTTCCATACATTTCCCATAGTACATTTCATTATCATCTGTATGTTTTTTTTACCTTTACACAGCCCCAAAGATTAATGGGAAACTGGGTTATAATGCTGCTGGGGGATTCCTTTAGGGAAGTGTTTCTCAACTGGGGGGTCTGGGTCACGGGACCATTTTCAGTGGGTCAGACACCTTTTCTGGCACCATGCCCAAGTGACTTAATGACCAAGGAAGAAGTTGGGTCCTGAGGCTCCTCCTACTGCGCTAGAGGGCCCATGCTGTACAGACACAAATATCACAATGTAAGGATGTAGTTTTAAAAAGTTAAACACATCAATAGACATTAGATAATGGCACATACTTGCAGCAGCAAATGTCAGGCAAATACTGATTTACCATACGCATTTGGCCTAATTCTTCATTGATTTTCAGCACAACTGAAAGTCTTTGATGTCAGAGGGCACACAATTTTGGAAAAAAGCCCCATAACTGCATATAATACCTTTTGAATAATAGAAAGATTGTCCTAATGCGTATCCACCCGTCTTCTGGCTGCTTCTCGTTCAGTAGGATTGCAGTGGGGCCTCAATCTCAATAAGGCATGAGGTTTTTGGTAGAATTCCCCAAGACATAAATCCACCCAGTTCAAAGAAAGGCTATTACAGGGTAATGTAGTGTTGGTGGTTGGGGCTTGTGCTCCTCCTGAAGAAGATCTCCTGCAGCTGCTGCCTCAAAATGTGACAAGATGAACCACCTGTTCTCCCCTCTGTGTTCCACAGCTAGTGAGCTGCCTTTAAGATCATTTCTCTTCCTCTCCCATCCTCTCCCTACACCTCCCTTCCTCTCCCTTCCTCTTCCTTCACCTCCCTTCCTCTCCCTTCACCTCCCCTCCTCTCCCATCCTCTCCCTTCACCTCCCTTCCTCTCCCATCCTCTCCCTTCACCTCCCTTCTCTCTTTCCGCAGCCTCCCGGATGCAAGAGTCCGGTTCCCCAGGTGACAGCTGGTCGGACGGTAAGACCCAGCCATCAGACTGACATCTTATGCACGTTGCCTGACTTTTCTACAGTAAGGAGCAGCTGAGATGAGATACATCAGCAGTTTCATTTCACCGTCACATCAAAGTGACCTTTAGAAACACTGAGACTTTTCCTTCTGGTTTGACAATCAGCTCCTTCCTGCTAAAATCATTTGATGACCTGTTTACTGGCTCTTTCACATAAAAACAAGAACTTTCAGCTTCTTACATAGATCACTCTGGTTGTATAACGAGCCTGAGACGTTCTGATGGTTCCATCCTGCCTCCCACCCCTGCCAGAAGCTGACTCTCATGCCCCAGGCCAGACCACCCACCTGTGGCAGTTTCTCCTTGAGCTCCTGCTCCATCCCACCAGCTATGGCCGCTGCATCCGCTGGCTCAACAAGGAGACAGGTGAGGGGTGACTTAGGCTAAGATCACACCAATCACATCTGTCACAGCGTCAAATCGGACATCTGCCTAAAGCCCGGCACGCTCATGAAGTCAGACATGGAAAAGGTTCAGTCATTTTCAGTATTTCCAGTTCTATACATTAAAAGGGAATTCCAGTCCAAAGTCATATTCATTTTGGTTACCACTGGACGACATGCTACAAAATAAATAGCATCATAATCACCGTTGAAGAGAAACTGAGAAAGTGGCTTCCCTGACATATGTCATACGATGACATCACTAGGCATATGTCATACGATGACATCACTAGGCATATGTCATACGATGACATCACGAGGCATATGTCATACGATGACATCACTAGGCATATGTCATACGATGACATCACTAGGCGTGCCACCTTTTCTAATTTGCATGGGAAGCTTAGCAGAGAAAACCTAGGAAACTTTCAGATCTCACAGTAATGCAGAGTGTTGCTCTCATTCTGTCAGTCAGGCTTTTACATACAGCCCCTCCCCAGGTTACAGTGGGGATACGTTCCAATAAACCTAACGTAAGGCAAAAATGCATTTTAATACGGTACTTCCAACCTAACTAACATCATAGCCTAGCCTAGCCTACCTTAAACATGCTTAGCTTAGAACATTTACATTAGCCTACAGTTGGGCAAAATCATTAACACAAGGCCATGTCATGTAATTTATTGAATAATGTACTGAAAGTGCAAATATTTTAGCTATTGTCAAAATATCATAACATGGATCATCGCAACCTGTTTCAATAGGTGTCTGTAACTGATTTCTGAGAAATATTTTCTCCAATGATGAAATAAAACATCCTCCCACCATACAACCAGTTATCCTGAACACGGTTCTGGGGGGGCGGGGCATGGGAGGGCAGGCAGAGTCTCCAGTTTTGTTGCAGACTACATAATACACACTCAAGTTCAAATTACCAGCAAATTCGAGATGCCAGTTAAGAAAGCAAGTTATTTGGAGATTTCAAGAAAGATGCTGAACAACATGTACAATTCTTCAAACTTTTAGCGGAAATTCAGATAAAAAAGGAGTTTGGTTTGGTTTCCGCATATTGCAGCTATGAGTAAAATATCTCCGGCAGGTGTCTTTAAAATCGAAGACTCTGCTCACGTGGCGAGGCTATGGGGTCTACGCAAGAACCGGCCGGCCATGAATTACGACAAGCTCAGCCGCTCCATCCGCCAGTACTACAAGAAGGGCATCATCCGCAAACCTGCTGCCTCCCAGAGGCTGGTCTACCAGTTTGTCAACCCCGTGTCACTGAGAGAGGAAGACTTAAAGTCTCACAGCTAGAGATCACAAAATGACTCAGAGTGGAACGCTATCAGGTCACATGACCATTCCGTTGATATTAATCCTCTGGAATGAAAACTGTCCAACACAGCAAAAATCCTTGGAGAAAAGTCCTGAAATTTCTACCATGGAAAGCAGAGACTCCCTCATGTTGTTTGCCTGTTTTCATATTTCGTTCACAGAACTTGAAGTTAATTTGCTCGTTTCTAAGAAGAGTATTTATATGCCATGGTGTCAAACATTATAGCCGAGGGTGCTGCAACGAGCGGGAAAGTTAGAACGATCCCATGGGCCCCTGAGTGCCAGGGGCCCTAAAAACAGTGGAGTGGTCTGGATTGGGGGCCAAAATCTCTAGAAGCATCCATGATGTTCATCTAATTGTGACGTTAGTTGTTTAATGGCAGTCACTATACAGTTTACACACATACACACACACACACACCTGTAATCCCAAGAATGACAACCTTAGTCCCCATCCCCCCCCCCCCCCCCCACACACACACACACCAGATAGACTATATAGACTTTAGTGTATAGCCTGGATATTTGTGACTGTACTTAATTCTGTTGAGTTTAGCTGACAGTTTTTTTTCATACATGCGTCCAGCTGTCAGGCAACAAGGAAAATGCTTCTCTTTCTTTTCATTGTACTTAGTTTCATTGCACGGTGGTTCTAGAATTGAGTCACATCCAAAAAAGCAAATAATTTTTTATGGTTATCATATGGGACACTCGGGAACCTTCCCAAGGGGCATGAGAGATGGGAAGATTAACGGTGATATTAAGTATAAGCACACCTGTTAGCCCATCAGCAGTAGTTAGCTTCTGGCTGATCTGCTTTTTATACCGTACAGAGACCTATCAGCTGCCACTTACGTACAGTTCCTCGTGCAGGTGTTATGCCGAAAAAAGCATCCCTGCCGTAGAATGCATGCCCGTCTCTAAATGACCGATTGATCGCTGATCTGAAACGAGTTGAGTTACTTTGTCGAGTTAGGTTACCGTAGTGCTAATCAATAGCCCCAAAAACCCCGTAAAACTCTAACCCTAACCCCCCAAAAAAACATAAAACCTCTAAAACCCTAACCCCCAAAACCGCCCTAAAACCCTAACCCTGACCTCCAAAACACCCCTAAAACCCTAACCCTAACCTCCAAAACACCCCTAAAACCCTAACCATAACCCCTAAAAACCCCCCTAACCCCCCAAAAACCCTTAAAAGCTCAACTCGTCAGAACACCGCATGCATTCTATGGCAGGGATGCCTTTTTCGGCATAACACCTGCATTCACGTTTCTCCTGTTTTATGTGAATGTTTGTCTTCCTTAAGCTCCCTGTGCTGCACCAGCCAGACATCGCTAAAGATCATCAAGATGGAACCGAAAGTAATAATCATGGCTGTATTATCTGTGCATAAGTACGCATAAAACGAAACGTTTGTTTTTCCATCAAAATCTGCTACAGAAATATGATCAAGTTCTTACATCAGTTAACGCTGAAGAAATATTATACAAAATATTAAATCGACGTCTTCTTGTGTCTCGTGTCCAAATGGTTTTGTTTAAAAATGAAAGTGACAGAGACTAACCTTATAAATACGGAGCTGACATGATGAGTAGTTTGTACAAACATCTGCAACTTCTATCTGTACTTTTTAAGAAGTACTATTGATTACAGGCAGTAATTACGACATGCCGCAGATGCTCTTTACTGTGCCCACATGCCTTTCCTGCGTAGACTCTCTTGTACCCAACCAGGTTTGCGTTACACTGAGTGTCATGAAGTGCATGTTATCCGGACTGATTCATTTGTTTTATTATATTGTATAATCATGACATCGCTATATAACTATTGCGTAAGTTCCAGCATGTGGCGTTTCTTCTCTGCTATAATCCTGCGGCGGTTCTGTTCAGCTGGCTGGTAGGTATATAAACAGCTGATGTCAGAAGCTGTTCACATTCCGGCAGACGTGGAAATCCATTGTATTTCTGTGAATTAACACAAAACGGATGATACCTGCTTGCTCCTTGGCTATTAAAACACATATTTAACAACATAAGCATATCATAATGTACATCCCCAACCCAACAATAGCCTGTAATATAACGTACAGCATTCAATTTGCACTCAAAATGAATGTGGTCTGTTATTTACATCCAACTTGGTCACTGTTATGTATTTACTTCGCAAAGTCTTCGGCGAGATTTAAGTGTAGCGTCAATTAATTTTTCTTTGACATCTTTCTGTCCTGACAGCTTTTCATAAACACCGCAAGTGAGTTAGTGAGTTAATGTAGTTTTTCATCTTGCGTGTTTTTATTTATCCTGAAAAGAATAAGTTTGATCCACACAGGCAAAGTGGGTTGACTGAACAACACGTGTCCCTCAAGTAGCGGAAACAAGCAAATGTACTGTATAATCTATTTTTAATACCTCAGGATGCTACACCATACTAATAACAGTGATTAAAATCTGATTATGCGGTACAACAAAAACATACCTTTATTTCTGTGCACTTTTATTTTATTTTTCTGTGAACTTTCTGCGGCACTTCATATCTGGTTTGTCTAAGACTGGAACTGGTTTATCACTGAAAATACATCACCTGCAGTATAACCATTAGTAATACAGTAATACGAGACGATTCAAAGCATGCTCAAACTATCAGTCATCATGGTAACCAATTTAAAGGTGACGATTCTTGTATTTGACGAAATGCAAAATCCCTCGCTGCACACTATCAGCCAGGTTTGGCGGCACTGGCACTGCCCTCTAGTGGTAAAATGACGAATCACTGTCCCATACAGCAAATTCTGTCTGTGAATAGAATAAACAAGGACAGAGGACTAAACATGACATAAGTATAAATAAATAAATGTACATATAAATTATGAAATATATACATAAATGCATGGCCGAAATGATTACACTCTTCTTTTTAGCCAGTCCTGCATAGAGTGAGACCCGCCTACCTAATTAACATGCAGAGACGGAAATAGAGAAATTAATGCATGAAGAAATGTGGAAATACAGAAACAAATACACGAAGAAATGTGGAAATACTGAAATAAATACACGAAGAAATGTGGGAATACTGAAACAAATACATGAAGAAATGTGGAAATACTGAAATAAATGCACTAAGAAATGTGGAAATCCAGAAACAAATAAATACATGAAAAAATGTGGAAATCCAGAAACAAATACACGAAGAAATGTGGAAATACTGAAATAAATACACGAAGAAATGTGGAAATACTGAAATAAATACATGAAGAAATGTTGAAATACTGAAACAAATACACGAAGAAATGTGGAAATACTGAAATAAATACACGAAGAAATGTTGAAATACTGAAACAAATACACGAAGAAATGTGGAAATACTGAAAAGTAGAAATAGATAAATGAATAAAAGTAGAGCTGATTATGTCATATTCATGACCAAAATATATATACATATTCATATATTTCATCATTTATTCGTACTTATGCCATGTTAGATAATTGGATAAATATAGAGCTAATCATGACCAGAATGTCTATATATGTCATTATTTATTTGTACATCTATTTATACTTGTCATGCTTAGTCCTGCATACTAATCCATTTACACATTTATTTTACACATATATTTTTGATATATATATAATGTGCTTGTAGTAATTGTTTGATTAGCCCTTAATCATTGCTATTTTAAAAAATACACCAATCATTTGCACTATTCACCACTAACTGAAAGGTTTCGTCAGCATTTCACGATTAGGTTGGGAGAAGACCGAAGGTTTCATATCTACTGAATGGAGAACCAATTGAATTACAATCGTCATACAAATGAACGAACCAAACTTATAATAGTGTCTTTTCATATCACCATTAATAAATATTGTTTCAAATGCTTTTGTTCCACCTTAAAATAAGGGTGCCTGGACAAACACACTCACACGCATCCATAATTTTTGCTTGTCATCTCTAACAAACTGCTTCTTTGCGACCCATGCTGTTCCGAGATTTTAAAAACTTGGGTTTGTGTCTATTTGGCCACTGGCATCGTCGTCGTCGTCATCATCATCATCATCATCATAATTTATATTTAAATATCTTTTTAATGTTCTTTGAAGTTTTGAGATGAACAGGCATTACACCAGATTGGAGATAATATTACAGCACTAAGGTCTACACATACATACATTTTCTACACCGTTAAAGTAGAGTTTCTACATAATTTTCCTCATCGAACCCCTTCTATGCACAAAGGAGAAAAAAATAAACATTAAAAAGCATTTACATATACACCTCTCTTTACTGCTTCACGTGTAGTTTCATTGTCAACTCCACATAGTTGTACAGTTACGGTATAATGTCATAAATTACATCATCATATACAATTCAGAAAGCGCGGATCCACTGCACGCTTAATATAGGTTAACGATTCCATTGCAATTAAGATACATTTAAATACAGTATGGATGCTCAGGTACATTTCGCTTGATTGCATGTGTTAATACTGGGTGCAACTGTAAATGTTTGCCTCACTTTTGATCGGTATGAGCAGAGGACCTTGGAAAAACACATCCTTTTCGTGACATCACACTCCGCCCAGTGTAACTTCCATTGACCTTTTCCTTCCATCCTGCATTTTTAACACTGGCATCTCACTATCAAATGCTGGCAACAGAACCCCACACCCGTATTCTTAGCTTTGACTTTAGACATTCATTTCTCTGCATATCATATGCAGGAATAATACACATAGATGGTATGAACCAATCAGCACATCCAAGCTCCAATCCACGACCAATCAGAGTGAAGCAATTCATTACAACAAAGTTCTTGATTGTGATGTTCAAGCACCAAGACTAAAGACAACTGGCTTTGAATTATTGATAAATAAAAATAAACTGTGTAAAGTTTTTATGTACATATTTAACCAATAAATAATCTAACAATACTTATACAGAATGAATTCATGTTTTCCCAGTTTGGCCGATCAGGTGCCATGGTAATTAACTGTTAATTAATTATTAATTAATAACCTGGACCAACCATATTAAAATCGTTTTACACATCCCCGAGACATATTAACATTTATGCAAGGCAGTCTGGATGGCAGATAAGGATTCATACACTAAGTCCTAGAAATGTCTGAAATATCCCATTTTTCCCAAATAAGCAAGGGGAGTGTACAGAAAGACAGATAAGGTGAATGTGACAAATACAGAGAGGCGATGAGGAGAAAGACGGCGAATCGAGAAACAGCTGATACAGTCACAACGAGTTTCAGTCACATGGGGAGAGGCTGCAAAAAGTACCGTCCACTGGCCAACCTTAGACACACTAGGCTGGACTATAAGCTTGGTCGGCTTTGAAAACATGTCGGTGGGGGGTCATATTTTCGTTCTTACTTCGGCTCAGTTTTGATGGCTGCTGAAAGTGGTTTTCTCGAGGTGCCCAGCTTTTGGGCTTTGCTGTAGCGAGTCACCCCATGCATCATATCTTGATTCTGTGTGGCTGGTGACCGCAGTCCTCTCCCCGGGTAACGGCCATTCCAGCTGGATGTGGTACCGCCGTCGGACTCACTACCCTTGTTTCACTTGGACGGTGGGTGGGTCTGGTAATGAGTTTGTGGTTGTAGCAGTATGTGTGCTTCAGCTTACATTGATTGGGTTTACACAGCGTTACTGCGAGCATTCTGCATTGTTCGATAAAGGACATGAATGACAGAGAGGTGCTGGGGATTAGCAAGGGGCTAAACGGAAACTGCTAATCAACGAACCAGTGGTTCGGCAATGTTGAGGAGACATTCCAACATAACTTCCCAACTGCAAAGCTAACAGAAGCAACAGAATTTTAACAGACTGCCAGGTAATGAATGGGACACAGGAAAAACGGCACCTGTATATGATGGATATGCAACAAAAATGGCAACACGGGACAGGATGATCATGCTCAAACTGTCGCAAACGCGACAACATCCGCCCCCCGTGGAAGGGAAATGCCGTTGTCACGTGTCACACTACATGACAAGTGATTTTACATCACTGAAATGCACATTATACAGTTAGCAAAGCTCATGCTAGGACACGGGGGGCAAACAGTGCGCAGTAGGGTGCCCTCTGCTGTCAGGAGAATGAAACAATAAGCACATAGCAAAACAATGACCAGTCAAAGTAAAAATAAATCTCATTGCATAGCGTTTTCTGTTTTGTTTTTCTGCTTCAAACGCTACACTGAATTACCACTGCAACAATAAGGACTGTACACGCATAGCATCCAGACTGCTACAACAAAATGTCGTCAAATATGCACAGTGCACGTCGAACAGCTCATTCCGGCTATTCTAGCTTTCTCTGACTACATAATACTCATTGTTATAGGAGAACATACCGCTACATAAAAGTCATATCAGCTGCACAAAATTCATATTGAACACAGCTACACAAAATGCAGATCGTCTCCCTGCCCTTGCGTCAATGGTCGTTTGTTGGTATACATACGGTTTATGCTTAGTTTTTAATTAGCGTTTTTTATTTTTTATTCACTCCCCCCACCCCCCAGAGATTCAATAAATTTATTCGTTATATATACTGTCTTTTTTATATACTAAGATTAAGACTGGTCGGCACGGTCGTGTGGCAAAGAAAAGTGTTGCTTGTGAGTCTCTGGCTATACGGAGTATGATTGGACGGTCCAGCCTAAGCCGGCCCCCAGAGCTGGGCGGGGCAGACTAGATGGGCTCTACGTAATTGGCTGGGTATAAGCCCAGCTGCCCGTTGTCTAGGCGACCTTTGCACCAGCCTTGTTCGTCCTCATCCTCCAGTTTGGTCAGTTCGTCTCCTACAGAGAGACAAAAGAGGAGAAAACCCATCACCATGTTCTTGAAGTCCAGCTGAACCGCCACGCAGAATCAACCCCGGCCGCTTATACTGCCTACAACCAGGATTCGGTTCATTCATAGAAAGTACACTCCATGCTGATGTCATTTATTACCCCCAAACCAAAGTTCCAAAATCATTTGAGCTACCAAATTTACTTTCCATCCCCGGTCAACCCTCTGATTCAGTAAACATGTTAATTCTTTATGGGTAGACGCTTTCTGCTTTTGTTCCGTCTCTGCCCTCGATTCGATATGTATGCTGCAGAGTAACGGGAACTAATTACCAGGAGCCACTAGGGAGTGTAACGGTACAAGTATTCAAACTGAAAATTTTCGGTGCGGGTCTTTTGGTTCGGTACGCATAGGTGCCGAAGGAATGCAGCAAATGAGGAACCTTTGTGTGTTTGTGTGTTTCTCCCGAGCAACATTTGGAGAGGGTATTAGGAGGTGCAGTGCAGGTATTTTTCTAAATGCTACACCTTAATAGATATTTATTTCGTTATGCTTTATACTTTTGAGACAATATTTGTGTTGCAGAATTCTGATATGAAGCTGAAAGTTACTCATGTGAATATAGTACAGATCAGGTACAGTTAATTTTCTAAATGCGCACCTTAATGTATATTTATTTTACTTTTATTTACTTGCAAGAACATTCATTTTGATTTTCTTTTAAGTAAATCGTAGCTTTTTTATCCATAGGTTGCAACAGTATTGACAGAGACTCTTTTTTTAAGACAGTCATACTTTGTTCAGTAAACCACGCTTGATTACAGAGCCAATCAGCTTTCAGTTGAGGTCAGTGCCCCTGTAGCTCCGCCCCTGTGTATAACCATTGGTGGAGTTGAAGCAGGGCCTCAGACACGGTGTGGCACTTGCGATGTTACATTGATGTAAGTTATCTCCTGTGGCTATGCTGTTACAATACTGTTCTGCCATAAGGATTTAGTCAAAGCTCTGCAAATATCTGGTTTGTGCACCAGGGGCTTCAGCCCGTGAGTGACGGCTGATTCCACCCTACCGGCTTTGAAGCTCAGCTCGTCCTGCTCTTGCCCATCGTAGTCGTAGAGCGCCCGCACGCGGACGCCCTTCTCGCCGCTGCTGGCCGACTCCTCGTCGAAGGGGTTGGCGCCCCCGTTGGTCTCATTACCTGAGTGGGAGGCCGGCTGCTCGTCGTCTGACCACTCGGCAGAGTAAGCCTGGTTCTTGTCGTAGCTGCTCACGCTGTGGGCGGAACGAGAGCCGAGAGTAACAATGGGCGTTAATGGTCCGCAGCCGCTATCTAAATGTGCCAAGCTATTAGAAATGAATGTATAAAATCCACTGCGGAACGGAGCAAAAACGTGGACTGGCTGTGAGTCCCCGAGGACCGGATTGGGAAACACTGACCTACAGTAATATGCGATGCGCCTTATAGAAAAGCCAGTTAGCCTGACTGCAGGTCTTTAGACCACAAGGCGAAATCTGCATAAAACAGGGAGAAGATGCCAACTACACACATCTGCTTGTTTGGCTTATTTCCAGGCTGACTTCTGTGTTGGTCATTTTCATCAGTTTGTTAAAGTGTGTTAAAACCACAATACACTCCTTATTTGGTCCTCCCATTAAACAATAAAACTGTTCACCATCCCAACTAAGGAAAGAATGTTTACAGTGAAAGCTGATGTACATGAAGACATTTACTGAAGTTAGTACTGGAATCACTAAGCTGCAAGTTGATGTTATTTTATAAGACTGATGCAGGATCCGACCAATATGGCTTCAGAATGTGTGCAATGTTAATTTCAGTGCTATAATGTAAAGTGTAATCTAACAGTGTGTTAGATATAGGTCATTGGCCTCTCTGCTTTAAATCAAGGTGTGGTATAAGACTGTGAGACTTGTCCTAGGGGGAACGGCGAACTGACACAGGGGTAGAAGGCGTGGGGACAGCAAAACGGTGGAGAGGAACCAAACAAAAGTGACAAACAAAAGGAAATGCGAAGGATTTTCAGGTGCTGGAAAGAATTACACCTGGATGCAGGATCAGGTGTCAGCGACTGTGGTTCAGGGAGTAAGAAGAAACCCGCTTTATATTCTCCACCCAGGTGAATCACGTGACCTGTCAGCTGACCCACCCCAGGATGACCACAGCCCGCCATCTTACACTGGTGAGCCAGAATTTACTGCTTACCTGCCCCGATCTCCACCCTGTGCCACCACATGCTCTGTCCCTGGGGTGTTGGGGGCCCCTTCAGCTTTCTTGGGTTTCTCCCTCTTGGGGATGGTGTTGGTGACATCTGGGTTGTACTCCTTGGGGACAGAAGCCCGTGAGATAAAATGTAGAACACAAACCATGAAGTGTAATTTACGCACAAAGTGGATGGGATCATTGTGGTTTGCATAAGTTCAGGAATTGAATAAAACTGTTAACACAATATCTACGTCTAACAGAAACACAGAAAATTTTATTATATTACTGGCAAACAAAGTACCTTATATGAGGCTAAGAAAAAATGCAACCACATTACAGGGATGCAGAAATGGATGGTGTCCATGCAACTTCTAAGCACTGGGGTGTAAGAGCAGCGTACCTCGAACTGGGGCCAGTTCATATGCATGCCGGGCCCATGGTTGTTGCTGAACCACCTCAGGTCTTCCTGGGCGCTGGCCGAGTTGATGCAGCGCTCCAGCTCTCGGTACACAGTGGCGTAGCTGCGGGGCGACAGAGCAGAAACATCTCTGTGCTTCGACATAATGGGACGCCGGTTAGCAAAATGCAGCCCAGCATTCTCTGTAACGAAACACACTCCACTCAAGACATGAGGACAAAGTGTACAAAAAGGGGCCATATTCCATGATTCTTTAGACAAGCTATTTTATGACAAACCCAATAGCAGGGTGCAGATTTGTATTGTTACACCCGACTGTATTTCAACAGAGCGTAGTAGGATGCTTCCTGGAAACACGGAGCCGAAGCATGACTTCATGCACCATTTATAGAGCCAATTTAGTTGAGCGTGGAGTCTATAGACAGTGAAAGCTATAATAAAAGTTCAGGTGGGCTGAAGGGTTGGGGAGCCAACCTCTGGTTCTCCGTGAGGTTCAGATGCCGCTTGATGTCCAGCAGGACCTCCTTGAGGAAGCTCAGCCTCTTCTCCTCAAACTGTTGGCACTGCTCAAACACCTGCTCCATGTGCTCCATGTACTGCGGCGTACACTTATTCAGCTCGTCCAGGGCCTTCTCGTACTTCTCTTTGGCCTACAAGAGGCGAAACGTGTTCTCACGTCATGCCAGGCGATGAGCAGGGGTCCTGCCTGACCCCTGACATCGTCAATAAGCGAAAAAATGCAACTCGACATATAATCCACACAGAAGGGATCAGGGCTTCAACGTTAGAATGACTAAGATGTTTGACCTAAGCGATTTTGAATGTGGCGTGATTGTCGGTGGTAGAAACGCTGGTTCCAGCATCAGAGAAACAGCTGCCTTCCTGGCATTTTGAGACACCACAGTGTCTAGAGTTTACAGGAAATGGTGCAACAAGCAAAAAAGCATCCAGTCAGCAGAGACTGTCTGGGTGAAAATACCCTGTTAATGAGAGAGGTCTGAGGAGAATGGTGATGACTGCCACAAGTACGAAAATAACAGCTCAGTACAACAGTGATGTACAGAAAGGATTCTCTGGATGCAGTATTTGTCCAAAGTTGTTCTGGTTCTGGAAGCAAAAGCGAGTCCTACCTGGTGTTGACTAGGTGTACCTAATACCACAGCCCCTGAGTGCACGTTTCCTTTTAGAAAACAATTGGGTTTGTATATCAAGATTAAAGTTTGATTCACTTACACAATGGAAAAGATACAGTGGCTGTGAATCTGGGTATTGTTTTGACAACTCAAGGTTAAATGGATAATATACAGACACGGAGGCTATAGGTTAATGAATTGGCCCACAGTAAATGGAGGGTATGAGTTTCAGGATGCTCTTGTCTTCCGTAGAGGTGACCAAGTCAAGGACAAAACGGTGACATCACAGAGGGAGGTTCCAGAGAGCATGACCTGTTCTAAACCAATTATTTAATAAAAAAAAAAGAAAGGACTGGACTTCCTAAAGCCTAAACACCTTTAAAGCAATTGGTTGGCTCTCATTTCAGTTGACTCTGGTTCTCATATTTGTTTAGTCTGTACTGCATTGTTATGTAACACCTCTTAGATATGCTTTCCCAACAGATATTCTTTATACCTTAATGCTAATTGGTCCTTAGGATTTGTCACCCCACTGCACAAGGTCTCCATGGTGTTTGTGTAGTCTTAATCTTCCATGACAGTTATTTAAGGCTCTTTACATGCAGCAATGAATGAATCAATTGATTATAAGTCAGTTTAATTTAATATTTATATATACTTAATTTAATATAAATAGTAAAACGAAGTATGGACCGCTTGTTTTTTTGAGATTGCGGTTTCACAGGAGGAATACTGCGATAACTCTGCTTAATGGGGCTTCACAGGAGGAATACCGCGGTAACGCTGCTTAATGCGGCTTCACAGGAGGAATACCGCGGTAACTCTGCTTAATGCGGCTTCACAGGAGGAATACCGCGGTAACTCTGCTTAATGCGGCTTCACAGGAGGAATACCTTCTGCACATCCTGCTTGCACTTGTCCACCTTCTCGTGCAACTTCTTCTGCTGGTCCGCGGTGACAGACGCCTCTGCCTTGCTGTTGGCCTCCCGGGAGGCTGCGAGCTTCTCCTCCTTGCAGGCCATGTGGTAAACCTTCTTGGCCGCCTCCATCTACACGGGCAAGCGGGTGACGTCACCGCGAGATCGTTTGATATGTTAATGCAATCGCTCAGCCTCAACTCCAGGGGATCTACTGTCTGCATTGGTTTGGTTATAGACGCCCACCAGAGCCCTCAGTAATTCACAGAGAAAAATGAACTATGATTAATGGTGCATAGTTTTGTTGTGGGTTTAGTGCCCAACACTTGCATGGGTACAAGAAGTTCAATAAATAAATGAGCAAAGCTACTACTAATTTTGTGTTTGCTTTATTAAAGTAATCTAATATGACTAAATGTTTTCCTATCAATAAAATATACCCTCAAGCCCCCCTGCAAACAAATGAAAAACAAATCAATATTTGGAAAAAGTCAGTGTTCAGTAATAGAAGTGCCAAAGTGCCTAAACCTTAAGCAAATCACTTAATTTCTTTCTCACACCAAAATTTCAATGCAATTGATTTGGAGGGATTTATGTCTACCAGGGCAAATAAAGCAAGATGGCTACGTTCCCAAGAGGGCATTTTCACAGACCCCAGCTTCTGTTACCTGAGCACTACTCTGCTCGTTGACTGTATTACATCAGGGCGGCTTTACAGAGACCTCATTGTGCGCAGTATGCGAGAGGATCAGCTGTGAATTACTCAAGAAAACCCAATTAGGCTGCGGTTTAACAGCCTCACCATAGAGTGGACTTCTCTACTCTAAGCTGCATGACTCCCACCCAGATGTCCTCAGGCAAACAGAAAATCTTTGTTAAGATATGGTTCCACCTAGCTCACAAGTAGTGTGCAGCATGTCACTATGTGTACTGTATCATAAAGCAATTTGTAAAAATAAACATTGCTAGAACACTGTATTTGGTAACACTTTACTTGGCGGGCACAAATACTTAGTAGTAACTCAGTAGCTACCGAAGAACAAATCATGAACAAATATAGTCGCTACTTGAGATAAATGGTGTGTCATGATTTATTAATGATGAACAAACATGAGATCAGTAAGTAAATACAACTTAGTTTGTAGTTAATCAATACAAGTATAATAGCATAATACCACATTATTTGTGCCCTTTCCCGTAAAGTGTTACCCTGTATTTCATTTACAGGTGACCTTGTCCTTGAGGCCATGATGTCAGCGATGGCCCAACATCTTGCAGCTGAAGCGTTGACCCTCTCACCTCCTTCAGCTTCTTGGCCCAGGGTTTCTGGGCCTTCTTGAAGCCCTCCTCAGCCTCTTTGGCCTCCTTGTAGCCACCTATCATCTGTTTGTGGTAGGAGTCTTTCTGCCAATTCTTGATCTTCTCAAAGTCCTCGTTGAGCAGGCCGTTCTTCACCTCCTGGTGCAGTTCGCTTACCTTGTCCGCCTCTATTGTTATCGCCAACCAGGCGCGCTCCACTGTGCCGTACTGTGGCCCTGGAATGGGTGAAAGTGTGACACATGGACTGACAGTTTAGCCAAAAGGCAGAATAACACACAAAAGTCACAACAGCGTCGAACGTAATCAGAGAGACAGAGCGAGGCAAGCGTTTGTGGATGTCAGCCACTAGCATGAGCTAGAGGAATTCTGTGAATCCTTCCTTGGTCAGTCTGTTTCCTGCAGCTAATTACAAACAAGGCTGTTTAATTATCTTGAATATTCATCCAAGGTCATCTGTAGACAAATAATTGTTGTTAGGCTCAAAGGAGAGAGAATATATCGTAAATACATGTATATGGCTTGCATGAAATGTTTCTTTGGGAAAGCAGAACTAGTCACCTGACAGTCACCTGATGCCCCCTATTCATAAACCACATATAGAGACACCATCTTGAATATGAATATATGAATACAGGCATTAAAAAGAGGGTGACATGATGGTTCACAGGGTTGTGCTGTAGCCATACTCCTCTAGGGTTGGGGGTTTGAATCCCGCCTCTGTTCTATGTGTGTGGAGTTTGCTTGTCCTCCCCCTGTTATTCCTGGGCGCTTCAGTTTGCTCCCAAAGACATGCGGCTAGGCTAACTGGCATCTCTGACTTGTGACTGGAATTGCCTGTGATGTTCCCCAGGCCTCACTGTAACACTGATCAGGAGAAGCAGTTCAAAGATAAATTCATTAATGATGGAAGAGGCTTATAACCCTATAGATCAGGAGTAGGCATCCATAATCCCGGAGTGCCAGAATCTGGCAGGTTTTCTATCCTACCTGATGAGTTACTATCTATCTGAGATCAGGTGTGGTTCATCAGAGACCATGTAGGATAGAAACCCTGCTATAGATAATACTTCTTGTGAAGAAGTAAAGTTTGCGCCATTCAGCCACAGTTTCAGTTTAGGAAAAAAAAAATAAAATTGGCAAAATACACAGATAGTGGAAATTTCCGAAATGCACACTTCATTACAAGCCCTGCCCTGGCAGGTAGATAAAAGTGGCCACGCCGACCTTTCTCAATCAGCTGCTTCCATCTCTTGGACCAGTCGGTGAGCTGCTGGCTGTAGGCCTTCTCGATCTTGGAGCGCTCTTGTAGGCAGCTCATGAGGTCATTGCACAGGCGATGGCCGTCGTCAATCCGCTTCACTGCACGTTTGTAGTTCCCCACCTGGCAAGGCCGGGACAGAGCGAGACGTTTACACAGCTCACTCATGGCCTTAGGCAAATAATGGCCACATAGACCAACACAGAAAATAGAGCATAATCACCAGAGACCCAATAAAATAGCGAAGGGAATTAAGCTGCTTGGCAGTCTAATATCACAAGGGCTATTACAGTCATCTTATCGACTTTGTAGTCAAATTGTGACTGAGAAATGGCACATTAACCCCCCACCCAAACCAAATAAACCAGCGTTATCAGTCGATTAATTAATCTATCTGTGATGTATCAAATCTGCTTTGAGAGCTTTGTACTAACAAAACAAGGATTTAAATATGCAAATAAAATATTGACACTAGCCAAGATAAATAAGATGAAAACTCTTTGAACTGTACATGTGACTGGGAATATTATAGATACAGGGTTTCCCCTTTTCCCCTTGCAGGAGTCGGCATGTGGCTCCGTGGGCTAAGCCTGTGTGCCTGTAATCAGAAGGTCGCTGGTCCACATCCAGCCTCGGCACGTCTGCGGGTCCTTGAGCAAGGCCCTTACCCCCCCCCCCCCCCGGTTCCCTGAGCATCCCAACCAGTGGCTGCCCTTCCTGTACAGCTTACTCTGCAAAGAGCAAGTCGTGGGAGGCGTAAAGACAGTTTCCCCTAGGGGGTCAATAAAGTATCAATGTAAGATAAAAAATGCAAGAAAGGTGTCAGTAGAGATGAAAGGGAAAAGAAAATAACAATAAACATCCATTATGGTAAGCAAAAACAAAAAAAAATAGAGTGTCATAATTGACACACAAATTGAAGTCCAGAGAAAAAACAGAACGAATAATTATATGCATTCAAACATGAAAAAGGCTGAGACACAGCCAATCAATGCAAACAACCTCAGTCACATGATTATCCTTCTTGAGATGGCCACACCCCCCATTTCACATTCTTAGTACAACATGTTCTGATGCAAATGAAATGCTCTCTGCCTTTGTACAAAATCAGCAAGCCACTCTGCAGTGCTGCATTTGCTTGGATCCTCAGGGCTGGCCGGCTCCTTCCGTTTCAGTGCCACCTTAAGGCCATCCCTGCGACTCCACCATCCCTGCGACTCCACCATCCCTTGCGACTCTGCCACCTCACCCTCAGCAGACGTGCCAGTTAATGCAGCACGATGCAGAGAGTGATGGGCGGTCATGTAAATGCAAGCAGAGATTTGCGAGAGTGCGAAGACTTGAAGCAAGCAAAGGTACGTTGATGGGCATGTTTTTCTAGGAGGGGGTACTCGATCCCCCATAATCTACGATATGCTTTTCTGACCCGGCGAAGATGACATAACTAGCAGAACTGAAGAAAGCTGGAGGAAGACCCACGGAATAGTGATCTGCCTGCTGTTTTCACCTTAACCTCTGGGGGCAGACCTGAGCTATAAACAAACGCTACAGATCTGGATCCAAAATATCCACACATGAAAACTTCTCAAGACAGTTACATTGCTCTGTCTTTTGTGTTGCACTGTCTTGTCTTTCATTGCACTGCTCTTTTGTCTTTTATTGCCCTGTTGTTCCTCCAATCGTCCCACCATGCACTTGTCCCCTCTCCTGCAACTGTGGCAGGAGAATTTCACTCTATTCCTCAGACCATGTGACAATAAAACATGGACAGTTTATGCCCTGATATGCTACATTATGAAAGCTTCCAATGCTCTGATATATCTGCATGATAACAGCCAAGGTACTTCAATTAATTTAGCTTAAATTAAATCTTTTTAACACTAACGTAAAATGTATTTAAAATAGCATATTCTTCATATCAAAAAGGAGTCCCTAAGAGACATGGCTGATGCTTCAAAGAGGACAAGGAACCCGAAAGAGAGCCACAGTTTTGGTCCTTCAGCAGAAAGACAGCAACCTGTTGGATATTAACACAGATAGATTGGGGGGTTGGTTAATGCTTAAGTAGAGCAAATCTTCTTCATGTTTGGACAGAGTTCATCAAATCCACCATGTACAGAAGTTATACATAGACATGCGCAGGTGAATGTAAGTGTTTCACCCACGTCGTCATGAGATGTAACCGCCAGCTTACGGCTGACCCATGTCACGCTTGGCTTCTGCTCCAGTACCCACCTTCACACATCAAAAGCAAGCTGAGTGACGCGGAGAGACTCTTACATGTAGATTAGTGGAGATGCTTCCTGAGTTGATTTGTACCTGTTCTCTGTAGCACACATACTAACACACCTGCTCACAATGATAACAAAAGTCCAGCACTTTCCAGAACCTTTAGGTCTGCAACCCAGGATTTGTACTATTGTGTTTTTGCTTCTGATGCTGTCCGATTTAAAGATGGACGGACAGCAGTCACCATCAGGGTATGTAGGAGACCTCTGTCTGCACTGCCATTATACCTGAGTTACCTTTACAGGTCCTGCTTTCTGAACAAGTAACAGAGGTACCCAAGGAAGCTTGGCGTCTTATCAGTGGTAACGGCGGCACAGTTGTACTGTACCTCCCAAAAGCTGTCTGTTGCTTCCTCAAGGCCAGCGGACTCGTCGTATGAGCCGGACATTTTCCTGGATGTGGAGGCGCGAGCTTGGAGCTGGACGTGTCTGGGATGGAGCAAGACTCTTCATGCACTAGGACAGAGGAAGGAGGACAGCGGCCATTAAAATGTAGGCAATCCAGACACTGTAAATCAAAGGTTCACAAACTATTTCTATTTAAAGGTTGGCTACATACTGCAAAATAAAAAAATGAAATGTGTCGCGTTCATTAATGCTACGTGATTGGCTGGTTTTGTTGGGAGTGATTAGCATGTTAGCATCTCACTAGCCTTTCCTGTGCTAACACCCCGCAGAGCAAACATCAGCCGCAGTGCAAAATACCAAATAAACAAGTCTGGCATGGAGCACGTTCTCTCTCCAGATCGTGTTTTTTCAGCCAACCCAAATTTGCTGAACAATTCTTGAAGTATGACCCTAATTTTCAGATTCTCAAATAGCTCTGACTTTTCTCAGCCAGAGTGATTCCAATGATTCATTACGAACCCAGGTGACACATTTGCTGAAAGATATCAAAGAAGCTTCTAAAATGACCCTGCAACTGGAAGGTCCCCTGAATCTAACTATACTGAGAATATCTCTGAAAATGAAATGAATCCTTCAAGTGCTGAGTCATTTCATAAGGAAGAGAAACAAACTAATACAGACCATATTTTATATATGTGAGCCGGACTCCTTATACGACCCCGTTAGAAACCGCACAATTACCATCATCGTCAACTAAACCACGGTTACGTTGGCTGGCTGGCGATCTGCCTGGCTGCCGTGCTGAAGGAGAGTGGGTGGGTGTGCCTTTGGTTGCTATGATACCAAAGCCCAAGCGTGTGACTCACACCCACGTGAGCCTTAAGCCAAAAGCGTGCCCAGGAGCCGACTGACAGCTGGTGAATTTCCAAACAAGCGCAGCCAAACAGAGGTGTTTGGCTGATCTTCAGCCCTGCACGGGCCCTCAGAGGGAGTCAGTACTGGGAATATGGCTGTTAACACCAGAAAGATGGGGAAACAGGACATGTTTGTGTTTTTGGATGCAAGGAAGACAGCCCTCTGTACAGTGGGGTGTGTGTGTGGGGGGGCATGGACATAAGGTCAGGTGACAGGTCACTCACTTCACCTATTTTTCGTCCCCAATCCTTGTGCAGCATTGATGCTCTTTTCTCTCCCCCCAGTAAACACACCCTGACCCTCCTGTCTGACCCCTCCCTCGGCTGTTGTCCCCAGTGAACCGAAATCCATTTGGGATTTTATGTATCTGTTTCCTCCCAATTTAGAATGGAATGGGTGTCTTTTATTTCCATCTGTCCCACTCCTTTCCCCAAACAAGGTCTCTGTTCTTTCCTCCCACCCCCATATCATACGGTTCTGTTTCCCCGGATCAAATCTCACTCTTCATTATTGTCCTTGTCTATCACTCTTGGCGACTGCCACGTCTTAGCTGACTTGAACGGTTGCCTGACCAAAACCGGACGTGGGGGTCCTCAGTAAAATGCTGCATGTTTTCTCAACTCAGAGAATCTAAGGAATTTTTTTAAAAAGGTACAACAGTTTAGAAGATTTCTTCCTGTGCCTCCTGTGCTGGAAATGCAGAGTTTCTTAATTACGATCATCCACTGGATCCACTGGATACGGTCGTCCACTGGATCCACTGGATACAGTCGTCCACTGGATCCCTTAGCATCAGTGCCCACAGCTGTTGTGTTTCTTACAGTGAGCGTATGAGATTTTTCTCATTTCATGTTATGTATTTGTTCTCATGGAGCTGACATGGACTTTATGTACCAATGAATTGATCCATTTACTTTGTAACCTTCACCCAAATATTAAATAATGTTCTGTGATTGTATCTTATGCATCTCTTGATGACAGGTGCTGCATAGTGTCTGTCTGTATAGGTGTGAGTTATGGTATAACATGGGTGACAGTCAAACTTTCTTAGAAGCGAAATGGTAACATGCTTCTTCTATAAGCTGTCGGAATTATTGGAACATTCTGTGCAATACACCCATGTTCTAACTGTTTATTCTAGTCAGGGTCAGAGGAGGCCTGGAGCATAACACAGGGAGCTAAGGGCACAGGGCTGGGGTACAGTCTGGGTGGGATGCCAGTCCATCACAGGGCACATACACAGACCACCATAGACAATCACAATCCTGCTCAGTTGACAGTTTAGATATCAATTAGCATGTTATTGGGCTACAGGTGAAAGCTGGATAACCTACAAGAAACGCACTCCATGTTGGGAAAGTATGCAAACACCACGCAGACATACAGGGAGAGTGTGCAAACACCACGCAGACATACAGGGAGAGTGTGCAAACATCACGCAGACATACAGGGAGAGTGTGCAAACACCACGCAGACATACAGGGAGAGTGTGCAAACACCACGCAGACATACAGGGAGAGTGTGCAAACATCATGCAGACATACAGGGAGAGTGTGCAAACACCACGTAGACATACAGGGAGAGTGTGCAAACACCACAGACAGTACAGAGTCAGGATTTAAACTCCGAACCTGAAGATGTGAAGGAGCTATCCTTGGAGCTACTGTGCATTCTGGGTAATTTTATGTACATTTATTTAAAACCGATTTGAGATAATATCAATGTATTATTATTATTATTTTTATTATTATTTTTATTAATGAGGCAGGGTTGTGCTTTCCCAGACATCCACGCTCGTTATCATTGCACATACCGTTATATTGTTACTGCGAGTCGTTTTCGTTTATTAGGAAGTTAATGTTATTGACGATGCTCAAAAGCAATAGCAGCACACTGTGTGCCTGGGATGAAAGCTGTGCTTCAGGGAAGGTCTGTAAAATCATTAGATTGGCTTAATCGATGAAAAACAGCTGACCTTTGTGTAGAATGAACAACAGCAAATCCCACGCCTGCAAATACTGCATTCAGACGGGCCGTCACTGTTTAAGCTCAAGCCACAGTCAGACGCGCCCACAACGTTACAGAATTGCTTGCAATTCCAATTTCAGAGGAATCTGATTGTTATTGTAATCTTATTGCCTAGAGCCATTTTTGCAAGCAAAGAACAGAAGGAAACACATTCTGCCAAAGGGGGAATTTTGATGGGGAAGTCTTTCTTGGAGGGGGGAAGCCTGCGAGACATACTGGGGGCATTCAAAGGGCCTGACAAAGGTACAAAACACTTAAGATCCCAATGTGATCACGTCACAGCTGTACGGAAGACTCCCTGTTCAACTGTGACAGAAGACATGCGTTTTTCTGTAATTATGCCATGGAGTATTCTGGTCAGAACCAGTCCTAACCGATGCGACGCCCTAGGCAAGCATGACCATCGGTGCCCCCTGAGAAGCTGGAGCCCAAGGCAGCTGCCCGTGTCGCCTATAGGACTGACCGGCCCTGATTCTGGTAATGAATGCAAGATCAGAGACAGGGTTGAACCCATTATCAAGATAAGGATCTGACCAGCCCGACCATCAGTGCTGCTGTTTGCGAATCAAAAGAAATCCTGAGTCAGAAAGACTTGAATAGAATTATGGAGAACCTTCACTGGTGCTTTCAGCCTGTCAGGAGGTCTTGTGGTTTGGTGCAGTGAAGATCTGTCAAAGCAACATATTACAATGACAAAAGGGCGTCAGTGCAGGAACGTGATGGTGTAGCGAGAGGATGGATTCGTAAGGCACTAGGAGTAGTGATTCAGAACAATGAGAAACGTATGTAAATGTTTCTCATTGTAAAACCTTTGGTCCTGTCATAGCTCTTAATCGCATGACCTGTGATGGATTTAACTTCAAACCAAGATGCAGCTGAGATGCTGTTTGTGCAGTCAGAGCACATCAAGCATTACATGCAGGGGGTTCAGCCACCTGTTTCCGCATCAGTGCAAAAGCACAGCAGACATTTTCAGTAACAGGCTCGCCTGCTCCTTCATCTACAAGCACCCCCCCCACCCCCACCCCCACCACCACCCACCAAGGCCCCAGTGACCGGAAAATCCTCATTACGGGCCTGGAGCTTCATCTCGGATGAAGGAAACCCAAGGTAGAATGCCTGCTATTGCACGCGCGTAAATGTCACACGAAGGGACGCCAACCCAAGATCTCGCTGTTTCTACACGAGTGAAACGGCACTGAGCCCAGCAGCATGACTGTTAACTCTGCACCTTTAATGAGGAGGGCTTGGCTCTTCCAGGCTCTGCAGACACTTACAGGCCTTCAGACAGCAAAAGGAGCAAAAAAAAATGAAAGGAGAGCTCTTTTTCCAGTTTTTCCACACTGCATATTGTTCCCCGACAAGTTTTACCATTTAGCCCATCCCAAGCTGTATGACTGCACTGTACTACCTTCCTCGCTTGTACGCTGCTCTAGGAAAAAGGTCTGCTAAACAGATACGTGTAAATGTACTTGAGTGATTATAAATGTGTGACTGACCCCCCCCCCCACTGCTAGTGCTGTGCCGGGGGGGCAGGCGAAAGCTGTGACTCAGGAACTCAGTGTTTCCCAACCGGGTCCTCGGGGACCCACAGTCGGTTCACATTTTTGCTCCCTCCAAGCTTCCTGCCAGAGAGTCCACATTTTTGCTCCCTCCCAGCTCCTGGACTGTCTGTGGCTCCCCGAGGACCGTATTTAGAATCACTGCTCTAACTACAGCAGACAAACTGTACCACACCTATGAAGACTCTGCTACATGAAGACATGAGCAGAAGCTGATTGTTCAGGTAGAACCTCAGCATTGCTACCCTGATACTTACAGAAGATCTAAGACTGGATCGTTAAGTAATAATTACATTTTTATAATACATAATGAAATATATTTCATGAGTGTGAATTCCTGCTATACAGGCTGTACATTAGACTACTGTAATACTCTGCCATCTGGAAGCATACACTGCATATTAAACACAAATGCAGCAGCTCAAATTGTCACCAGGAGCAGGAAGTTTGAACACACAACCCCTGCTCTTAGTTCCCTACACTGGCTTCCTGTTAGGTTCAGGACTGACTTCAAAGTTCTCCCACATATAAACATATAAGGCACTTAAAGGTCAAGCACCCGCTTTCCTAAAAGAATTACTACAAGTTTACAAGCTGCATCGTAAATTCAGATCACAGAAACTATGGCTGCTGGTGCTGCTGTAGATGCCATTTTGATCTATGGTGCTTGTCTATTGATGTGTCAATGCATGTGTGGACCATCCATGGTCTCTGTCTTCCCACATGTCCGAGTTGGAGTCTTGGTTCAGTCCCATGGAGGGGTGTTCATTCGTTCATTGGTACGTTCTTTCTTTCTTTGTCTTCCCATTTTTGTATTATTCTGTATAAATGATGTAATGAT
This sequence comes from Hyperopisus bebe, assembly GCA_026777045.1. Taxonomy (NCBI): domain Eukaryota; kingdom Metazoa; phylum Chordata; class Actinopteri; order Osteoglossiformes; family Mormyridae; genus Hyperopisus; species Hyperopisus bebe. The sequence goes on along the minus strand of JAODJW010000127.1, from coordinate 19,921,929 downwards.
ATACTACAACAAACTCATGTAAAGCACCTTGGGCCGACTGTCATTAAAGTTAATTGAACTGAACTGAATTGTAGAGCAGATTTCTTTTCATGTATCCTATGATTATTTTCAGTATGGATTTTTCACTGCGGCTTCACAGTATTCTGCTCTGTTTCACCAGGACGGGGTGTATATCATTCTGACTGAGCTGAGCCGATGCTACTTTGCACCAATGAGATGCTCCCATGTGTCTTCAATGAACTGCAAACAACGGAAACAAAATATAAGCACAAAGGTTCCCATCTGAGCTTTTCTGAATGTAGAATACCTTGCTATTTTATGCTTGTCACTTAATTTAAAAATAATTATACATTTTACACAATACGGCATTCCTTTGCTGTTCGAGCACAGATACAACACTGAGTTACAATCTAATTCATTACCAGGTAGAGTTAAAGGGTGACTGGTTCCAGAACCCTTTTTTGTCTCATCTACAAGTACCAGTTAACCCACATATGTCAGGAATGGTGCCCATCTGGCCCTATTCCACGTGTCTTGTCCCCATTTGGCCAACAAGTGTCGCTGGTCACTCTGTCCTCCTCTGTCCTTACTGTGTGTTAGTAGCTATGGTTGTTTCCTAGTCCTGCTCCTTGTTTTGTTCTGTTCTGTTCTCCAGTTGCGTTTATTTTGTGGTTTCTTTAGTTTGTTCATAATTTTCCTGTTTTGTTTTTGACCTCTCGTGGTCCCTTTAGTTTGTGGTTCCCTTCAGGTTCTGCTCTGCTTGGTAATAAACCCCCTTCTTGTTGCAGATGCTTCATGGCCCATCTTCCCTTTGCCATGCCCCGCCATAGCAACAAATGCATATAATTGGTCACAATAATCCTCCCCAAATTCACTTCCCCATTCTTCCTCAAAGCTGCCAGCCATGTTGTTGAGCCCTGCCTAGCCACACTATAAGCGGGTCTGAGAGAAATATGTTTGTATCCCCGTGTCTCCTTAAGAGTAGCCCCTGAAAATCCCTTAGCGAGTCAGATCCCAGATTCTCAGTGCAGGTGGGGGGTTCTCCTTTTAGAATGACATGTGGGAGACAAATGGAAGCCTTAATTTATGGGGTGAGTGGGAGAAGGAAAGGTGACGAGTGACTATTTGGGTCGATTGTATAAAATGAGCTTTTACTGCGACATAGAAAGTGACAAAGGGAGAGACAGAAAGCAAGAATGATAAATCCTTACATGGTGTGCAGGACCATGTAGTAAACAAAAAGCTAAATTTAGCTTTACTGACAACTGTGGTCATAGAGTGGTTGGGGGCGGGACTTGTGTGAAGCTGGCCTCCTGTGATATGCCCTGGTTATCCAATCAAATCACTGGAAGTGTCTCTCACTCCAACACTGTGCAGGGAAGCCCAGGATAACTGCAATAACAGGAAGATACAGGGGAGTATGACTGATTCATAAACACACACACACACACACACACACACACACACACACAGTAAGAGACAGAATAGCACGTGGGTTTTACATACATTAAGTTACTATGACAAATCTACTGTATATACAGCCGGGGAAAACAGGAAAAAGAGACCACTCTATATTTTTAAACAAATCTGCATTTTTTTGAATCCTGCTTTAATCTTGGTTCTGCTGGCAGAAGGTTAT
>JAODJW010000127.1:19870603-19890176 GCA_026777045.1 Hyperopisus bebe | reverse complement strand
CCCCCCCCCCCCCCCCCCCCCCATATAGGGATCTGCATTAATGGGGTTGATTAGGAGCCCCCTGCTGCACACTCACTTTGATATAAGATCACATGCAAAATCTCTCATTAACTTTCCCATCTCAACATTGATATGACCTTGTGAGTGTGGTCTTGCTATTTTCTGGGCAGATCTCTGGGTTTTAGGTCGTTACAGCTTTCAGACATTTACAACACGTCCCAAGGGAGGGGCGCCCAAGCAGGAGCAGACCAGGCCCAAGGCACCGGGCCTCCTGGTCCACCCCCCAGGCAGAACGCCGTGTGTGTAAATGTCACGCCGATTACATGGCATGGGTTAAGAAAAAAATGGCGAAGAAAATGATTCCCCTAAGTGGGGAGGCTGAAGGATGGGTAATACTGACAACACCCCCTGGGGGAAACAGCACGACACGAGTCTGAACAAGCCTTCTCATCACTGCCTGCACATAGTGAGTATCAAGGAGCCGGTGCACGAGTCATCATGGCAGGATTTAGGCACGTTTCATCAGCTAGCCAGTGGAGCAGATTCAGTCTGTTTTTAGCTCTTTTGCACACTGGATAAAGCCACTTCAAGACCGAAGATTTAATGACCGCCACTTCTGTAGCCCTCCCCAGACAGACACTCACAGTGCTGCTGGGTTTTTACACGCAGAGCCTGGGGCGCTGAATGCTTCCTGGCCACAGCAGCCCAGCAAAACATCTAAGGTAAACCAACCAAGGAAATACACAAGAAGCACGTTTTCCAACACAAGTGCACAGAAATCTCATGGCATCAGGTTTCCTCTAGTGGAGAATATCTACAGAAAAACACAATGAACTCAATGTCTGTGGACCAGGGAAAAGTCTGGCTGATCTAACAGTCTACCTGATCCATAAGGACACATTCACATTGGCTTACATTTAAGGATCGTGCACTGCAGGCTGAGTGAATTAACCTGCCCAATTTCCATCACCACCTGGTATACCAACTCAAGACCATGGCAACATGTAGAGAAAGACCCCCACAATATGCTACATCTACATGGACATAGTTAAAAGTTAGCTGAAGCATGACAGATGATCTTCGTTTTTCTGTCAAAAACAGCCTGGAACTGACAGACATGAATGACTTTAATATTTCTGGAATGTGACAGGGTACAGCTTCGACTGGACTGCAGTCCATCACATAGTAAGGACAATTTAGAGTCAGTACTCAACCTGAATGCCATGTAATTGGATGATTTGGAGGAAATCTGAGTTCCCACAGGAAAGACTCAGAAAACCCCTTGAAGACGTTGAAGACACAAAACTAGACTTGAACCCATATAAAATCCATGGGGCCATCCATCTTCTGTAAAGGCTTTTTCAGTTCAGGCTCTCGTTGAAGAGGAAGCACATAGTATATGCACACAGGCTTAATCACACATACTGAGGGCAATTTAGAGACACCAATCCCACAAAGAACCAGGTGCCATTTAGATAAAAGCAGCCTTACAGAGACTCAGTCCATAACAGCAAGATTCTTCCGCCACTTATCCAGTTCAGAGTGGGGGTGTAGGATTTTGTAAGTAATAAAGTTTCACACCACAGAAGGCCCACTGGGAAGTCAGTAGCCTATTTACATATGTGTGGGATTTTCCCAGGGTTTTTCTGATCATGTATCATTTTCATGTGTAATTCAAACAACGATACACCCCTCTGAGACGAGCGTCAGTTTGGCCGTCTCACAACCTCTCTGAAAATCACCCCCGTGCTTGCAGAGACCTTCCAGTATTCCCATGTTATTTCTTGACATGACAATTAACATACCATTACTAGCTAATGAATACCTTATCAAGTTATTTAACTAATTAAGTTAATTGTGAGCTGGTGGTACAATTTTCATCATAAAAAGGACGGTTGGGGTCCCTGGGGAGTTTATCTAGTCGTCCAATAAGATATGAGCAACTTTTTTCTTAGTAGATTTTATGCTGTTACTGTTCATTTGTGCGCGTGTGTCTTTTAATGCACTTATTACCCAAATGCATAGCTTAAAACGTTTTCCTTGACTGACTAATACTTTTGTACGATACCATAATACCACAGCCCGGCACCTGAACACTAACTCGCAACTGAGATCACAACCTTAACATCTACTGCGCCTGCTGTCTGTGGACAGAGTAATGTTTCAGGCAGCCAATGCTGCGACTTCTGTTATATTTAAGATTACCGTGATCATCTCTTTTGTTCGTGTACCGTCGGCTATGGGTAAAAGTAGTAATTCCTACCAAGCAAGAATGAACACAATCATTTTAGGAGAAAATTACCAGCCCTTTCCCTAGTCAGTACCTGCTAGTCACTAGAGAGAGCAGCTGGGTCCCTGGTTTCCTCTCATGGTTATTTAGGCATTTATCTCACAGACCAGTATAATATAAACTTGGGACCGAATGGTCTTAATGTGCAACTTAAACGTGACAAAATAACGCCGGAGGGGTGATGAAAAGGGAAAATTTTAGGCTAGAGCTGCGACATCGTGGCTTCCTGCTCCGTGCTGCGGCTGGATCACCGTCCTCAGCCTCCCTCCTGTGCAGAAACGCTGTAACGCCGCAGCCGACCGCAGTTCAGCACCACGGACAGCTCTCGCAGGAACGCGTAGCACATTTATAGTTTAATGGCGTTTAATAACCAGCCTGCTTTTTGTTACCATTTAAAATATATCCTGTTTTGTTTAGGCCTGGTTACTTACACTTGCACTGCTGACACCATAAATTGTATATTCAGTAACGCTAATAACACCTTACATCTACCTCCCATTTTTTGGCCCGCAAATTATTTATAAATGGATTCTCCGTCAAGAGATATGTTTCTTAGGAGCCTCGGTGATGGCTTTTAATAGACATTTACTTAAGGAACCCCCAGAGCAATCCGCATACACCACATACGTAAATGGCAAAATGCCACGGCATGTTTTTTTTCGATGGCGAATTGCGTCTTACGTAAGAAACATCGCCTTACATCACCAATCAAGAATTTGCACCACAATCAGAAATTCGTATTGCAGGGAGATGGAATACTACGGCATGTTACGTTTCAAGCCAGTGTTGAAGAGCTAAACATTAAGGGGGGGGGGGGGACGCATTAATTCTGCAAGGCGTTTTAACGATCTTAACATTACAAATATACACATAGGCCTACATACGAGCAATGACAGCACATGACCTACAAACAAAATGATCGAAAAACAAGATTGGATCTAGTGATCATGAAATCCAATCTGGCATGACGTGGCATGGAGATAAATCGCGGTGCCCTGATCATCACGGAGTTTCCCAGGTCAGCATAATCCGCACATTAATCACCTTCTGGGGTGAATATTCACATTCCATAAGTTGCAGTATCTCGTGCTTTTCATTTAACTAGCTGCGCTGGCACAGTATCCCACATGAGGCTGTATCTCACCGCCATTTCTCCAACGCAGCACCAAAGCATCCTCGATTATTTACGCACAAATTTACTTTCCAGCAACGATCTTGTATTATATCGTTAATATATTTCAATCGTATAAAAAGCACAATATAGATTCCGACGCACCAGACCTGTAATGAAGAATACCGATTGTACCCTTAATACAATGAATGGTTCGGTGTTACGGGGTAAATACGGTTCCCTACATCCGAGGAGAGGTTTGTTTATTTCATCGTAGTGTCAGGGTGGAGGGGGCTGCTAAAAACTAGAGGCGCCCCTCATACACTTGTTTTTATAGCGTAGCGTAATAGCGGGGCTGACATACCAAGTATCCCACCGGACCATCGTCATGCCCTGGTGCTACAGAGACTGCTGATGGGTGTTTGTTACCCACAAAAGCATGTCCCCAACACATCGTGACCCATCGCTTTCATTGGGAAATAAACACCCTCCCTAAAATTACAGCACCGCAGTGTCAAGATTAAAATCAACGTTTGTGCTGATTGCATCGGAATGTCACGCAATCGGAAATATTGTGTTTCGCAGTAAAAACACACGCACATTTCTGCAAATTTTACCAATACGTTTTACTCTTGCCAGTGACCATTATTCATGGTTAAAACCATGTCGATCGCTCCTTAGAAAAAACACAAAGCACTGAAACAAATTACACAATGTTCTTTAAAAGGGACATCCGTATCAAATATACAAAGCAGCTGAACAAAAAGGCAGCGAAATGCATGTTGATCCTTAGTATAACTAGTTAAAAAGGCACATCAGTTAATAAACCCGCATGTACGCGATACGGACTTACCAGAAGCGGGACGCAGTAGTCCAGCAATTAAACAGGAAAATGCTCCTTCCTGCTACCGTGACAGGAGGCTGCAGACTCCGCCTGGGATCGACATCCAGCAGATGAGGACGAGCGCAGCGGACTGAGAGCGAAGGAGCCGCAGGGAGCCTCCGGCAGGTGGGGGATGGGCCGGGGGGCGCTGATCTTACATATTAATGACGAGACTGAGAAGTACACGGTGTTTGCGCTGCTGGGACCCTAATGGGGACACAAACGCTGCTAAAGCATCACTTCCTGGGTGGTTTCTTCTATAGAAGCCCACCGAGGTTTCAGACTGGCAGAATCGGAAATAGGCCCTAATTTCCTGCGAAAGCTGAAGAACTGTTCAAAAATACGTCCCTTCATGCATTTAATTTCAAATCTCAAAATTATGCTTTTCATTATTATTATTTTTTTTAAAGGTTGTGGTTCCTTGCATGTGTGCAGTTACCACGTCCTGATTCGTTTTCCCTTCGCCTGCCGCCAGCATTTTATTTATTTACTGTAATTTTATTTATTTACTGTGATTACTATTGTCTTTCTGGACATTATGTACGACAACCATTATTATGTACATTATCAGCGATTTTGCGTGACATCTGTAATGTGCTATAATTAAGTTTGGTAATTGACTAATTTATGATTTACATTTTCTGAGTGTAGGCCTATGATTTACATTTTCTGAATATTGATCCAGTTAAAATGGATAAGCGCATGCATTATTAATATATTGCCTATATATAGATCACTATAAACGCTGTCTTGACAAAATAAAATCAAAACAAGAGAGATGCATGTGAACCTTGACTGGCAGCCGCTATAGCTGTTGAGGAATCAAATTTAGACTTTTCAGGAATCGTTATGCATGTAACTTATTCTTCATTCGGCTATCTGTTGCCAAAGTACTCTAATACGAGTGATTCAAGATGACCATCCTAATACAGTATGGAGTGTGTATGTAGGCCGCTTGCTACAAAGTGAGACTTTTCCTCTCAAGCTAATCGGTGTTTTCCAGAGAACCGCATGTTTGATGCTAAAAAAAGTCAATTATATCAGAGATGTATAGTGATCTGAGTTCAACAGAATCACGCAAAACGTCAGATCGTTTGAGTGCTAGAATAAATTGCTTAAGTCAAATAGCTATCTGTTTATGTCGTAACTCTTTCGGCAGACATAAGATACATGCATACTGCGACATACATTATCATTATTATTATTGCTGTGGTAGAATGAAAGTAATTCTTAGTGTGACTATATTAAATATCCTAGCATTGTCACGCTTATTAATTTATTAATGACTCATAAATTATGTGTGCTTCTGCCTTTGTAAAGCACTTTGAATTGCCTTGTGTCTGAATTGTGCCGTATAAATAATCCTGGCCTTGCCTTGTAATGAAAAAGTGCGCTTTTCTCGGGGAAGCTTTTATTTGCGGCTACTGTGAATTAAGTGTTTTATAACAGTCGGTAGCTGGCTGACGCTAGTGACGCTGAGCCAATAGGAAGCGAAGCTTGGGTTTTCTATCCAAATACAGTCGTAGTTCAACCTTTATATAGGAAGAGAAGCATTGCGTTCCCTTTTTGGGATTCAACACCAGTTAATTATAATGTTAAACGCATCTACTCAAACCGACCCGTTAAACTCAACAAATTAGTTTAAAAAAAAATACAGAAATTATTGTCGTTCTACAAGCGTACTTTTCCAAGTTAACCCTCCTTAGAATTCCAACCTTATAGAGACAATGCTGAACAAGTCTGACCTAATAGCGACCTCTAGTGGTTTGAGACAAATTGTAGGCCAAAATATATGAAAGGGGGATAGAATTAAAAACAAAAAAACAGTATGTTAATAATTGCGGGTATTCGTGAGACCTGATACCGTGAACTCTGATTTAGCAGAAAATGCAAGCGCAAGACACATGTACACACTGTCAGGAAAGGAATCACAACTTGACATTTACCAAGACAAAATAACAGACTATGTGCGATAGCATATGCAATATATCTTAACATAATAATATTTCATGAGGCAACATTATATATGCCCCAAGATTTGTGTCGAATGCTATAAGCAATTCTGAGAATATTTTCGTGACAAAAGATCACAGAGTTATCGCAGGGAAGTGAGATTCCATGTTAAAAACCGTTCCACTGTATATTCATATTGTTCAGATACAGAATCAAACAGTAAATAAATTGGATTCCTTCTCTTTGAATTTCCAGAAATGCTTGTACCAGTCAACAAATATTGCAAAAAAAGGTCTGTTGGAGAATAAAGGAAAACAATTTTATTGCCTCTTTCTAGCCAATAACTACTATAGAATATAGAAACAATCAAATTGCAGCTTGAATTTGGCTAATATTTTGACAAAATAGCCTAATGAGAAGAGACATACATGCAAAAAAGCATCTGCATAAAGTATTATTTTCAACTTTCTGTCAATTTACGGTTGACATAAATCAAGATGCCAGATTACCTCACAGTTTGAGATACTGGAGGAAATATGCATAGAATTTTTTTTTCTCCACTACCCCCAGGATATTGAATAATATTTCAGGAATCGGGGGTAGTGCTGTGAACCTCCAGGACTGCAGATTCCATTTACCCCCCAGGCACAGTTTCTATGGCCCCTGTATGGCCCTCCACTGATACTCTGCTATTGGTTAGTTTCTTTAGCTTATGCACATTTTACTTTTTTTTAAAAAATGTTCTTGTAATTTGTTTTATTTTCTGCAATTTATCATTTTAACTACTTCAAATATCCTGCATGTTTCTTATTTCCCCATTGAATTGGTTTTAATCTCTTGTTTAAATTGTTGTTTTAAATGTACCTGTACTTTGCCATGACCACGTAAAGCACTGTGATACACAGTTATGCCTGAAATGTTCTATGTAAATACATTTGCCTTGCTTATGTCCAGATGGGCTTATTTCAGGCCATTTTTTCCTGTCCAAAGAATCAGAATCCGAATAAGAATCAGGTTAATTTGCACACACAAGGAATTTGTTTCTGGTAGTCAGTTTCTCTCCGATACATTACAATACAATAGAACAAAACAGTACAGATTAAACACGATATAAAAGGCATCTTATCTACAGACAGATAATGTACATAAAGTGCAAACAACATACAAAGTGTATGGGAGGTCTTAGATTCAGTTCAATGACATGCAATGAGATGAATTAGTGTTTATGATGTGTGAGTGTTTTGTGTGTGTGCTTATATGTGCTGTGATGGATTAGTGTCCACTTCAGGATCAGCCCTGGCTTATGCCTTGAATGTCTGAGGATAGACTCCCAACCCTGCATTAGATAAGCTGCAAAACGGGATGATGGATGTGTGAGCAATTGCATTGGAGGCCATAAAAGACCTACAGACAGGCATAATTAATTTAGACTATATATTGTCTATGACATCTCATCTAGTTGTACTGTGCTTATAGTCCAGACCTATAGTTACATTAAACAAACATATTTTAGTCAAAATTAAATTTTAAGTGAAAGGACACAAGTGACTCAAAAAAATCATTCATTTGTTATAAATAATGAGCTTTACTCCGGAGTAGGAGTCTAGTATTTCTATGTACCTGGTACTACCTTCAACTGAAAGGAGAATTTCCTGGAAAACAGACCAGAGTTAAAAGCATTAAAATGCTTCAATTTATTAGCAGAGTCACATGATGAATTAGGCTTCTGTGTAGCAAATGGCTTTTCAAACCGAGGGAAAAAAAAACATTTAATGCCTAAGGATGGATAAGGCTAAAACAGAACCATTATTCTTCGCAAATATCTTTATAATGGGCTGTAATTCTCATTTGCCTGGGATGTTTACTTTAGTCTGCACATGGGAAAAGTAATAACCAAATGGGGAACAAAAAATACACCAACAAAGAACAACACCAGAATGCTGCTTTGCCAGACTGATTGAAGTGATGTACTGAGATGATAACAACTGAAATATTGTAAATTGCTTACATTTTCATATTTATAACAAGCTCTGCCTCCTTTGATCAATGCATGCATGCATCCATCCATCCATTCTTGCATTCTTCCATCCATCCTTGCAGTACAAGGTCAGTGGAAAGTCTATGGAGCAGCTAGCATAGGAAATATAACAGAGGAACATTCTTGACGAAATATCAAGAGCATGCATGGACCCACATACACACATTTTCATTTCCCCTCCATTTTCATTGGCTTTGTGTGATGTCGACCACATAGCACTGAAGACTTTTTTTTTTTTTTTTTTTTTACAAATGCACATATTAAGCAGATGTCATTTTTAATAGCTTCCAAAACTGCATGGATATACATGAATAAGTAAGTTAGCTAAGCTGATAGGTGATCTCTGACAGCCATCTTGGGTAAACTGGACTATGGAATCTTTGTTGCTTTTTGCTCCCTAACATCTATTAACTTTGTGTGTCCATTACTGGCATAAAAGTGAGACCTAATGATAATGATAATGTTAATGATAACGTTTTCTTTGTGTCCTTGGCGATCCACTGGTGGTTATGTTCCAACAACCCTAACATTTCAAAACTGTTCCCTGAAGAGGTCCTTTTCAACTAAGACTAAACGTGAAGTTGGCAAAATGATTGTGGGCATTGTTAATTCTAAGGGGGAAACGAAAAATAACACTACATGACCTTATAGATATGGAGGCATTCATTAGGCTGCTCAGTGGCCGACACGGAAAACAGGGCTTCTGAAGATGACCGATATATTGTCATGGTATCTCCCAGCCGCACGGTGGCGATATCACAAGCAGTGGAAGTAGAAACACAACAGTAGCGCAACTTCCGGCACTATAAATAGTCGTCATTAAAATGCGACTTCCTTTCCGGTGCAGGTCTAATAGCAAGCTGCTAAGGTGGGCAGTTTTTTGGTTCGACATCTGTCTTTATATCTGTAACATCGTTGAAGAATTGCTGTCTTTACTGATACTAGAGGTTTTATTATCTTCTTGAGTTCATATGTTCTATCCTCTTTCTTGAAAAAAATGTAATACGGCCCAAGTTTATGCTGAAATATCTGGCATCAGTATCACGTACGGGGCCTGTCGTTTTTCTTTAAATGTACAAAGTACAACATATTTCCAAAAGAATCAATTTCTTTTCCCCCGGTCGCATCATATATTTTCTTTGATAGCTGTCCTATATTCGGCGTAGCTTAACCGGGAAATTAGGAAAAGGGTTTGCTATCACAATGAAGGTTCTCCCTGTATTTTAAACAGAATTTACCAACACTGTTAAAATGTCGAGTTTTGTCGGACCTCGCCGGGTACTTGGCGTTTAATATATATCTTTATAGCCCACATTCAAGACGTAAACTTAAGTTGCTAGCTAGCTAGTTAGCCATGCTATTTCCAATCTAGTATGAGGTTTCACTTCGGTTGCCAACTTTCCGGAACATCCACGTAATGGCTGTAAACCGTGATCATCTGTCATGTACAAGTAACACTTGTAGTGCTTGTGAAATACCCAGCCTTATGTAAAGCTGTTTACTTTCTGGTACAGTTAAAGGTCTCTCTATACATAGCTCTTGATGTCTGTCCTCGCAGATGTTGATGCCCAAGAAGAATCGCGTTGCCATCTATGAGCTCCTCTTCAAGGAGGGCGTGATGGTGGCCAAAAAGGATGTGCACCTCGCCAAGCACCCCGAGCTGGCAGACAAGAACGTTCCCAACCTTCATGTCATGAAAGCCATGCAGGTAGGCATCTTTCCCTCCTTGTCAGGCCTCATGTGAGTCTCTGCTCAGCCAAGGGCTGTTTGGAATGGAGGCTTGAGCACTGGTATGGGGTGGGGGTTCCCACAAAGAATGGGTTATGGTGCCATAACATCTGTCTTCACACCATTAACGCTCCAAGAGGGTCTGGATCCCATCCCAGGCAGGACAGGGCACAAGACCTGGGCATGGGCGGTGGGATTGGAACCCATTGCCCTGGAGCTGAGAGGTGGCAGTGCAGTCCCTGCAGCAACAGGCTTCCTGTCTAATGCTTCATCCTTGTTTAGTGGCAGTAACTGAGAGCACAGGGTGGTTGATTCAACCAGTTGCTACTTTTCATCAGGTATCACCTAGGCTTTCTATACATGTCTGTCATTTTGGATCAGCCATCCATTAATACTTTAATACTAAAGCAGTCCTTTAAAGGGATGGTGTGTGGCTCCATGGCTTAGGTCTCTGTGCATAATTTGAAGGTCGCCGGTTCTAATCCCGTGGTCAGCCGAGTGATGCTGCCATTGAGCCCCTGAGCAGGGCCCTTAACCCCAGTTGCTCCAGGGACTGGCCGACGTTGCCTTCCCAGTTGTGCATCATTTTGAATGAAATTAGGCCTGATGATGCAGACAGGGATTCTTTTCGCCGTTTAAAACAACGGATGCCAGCTGCATACCTTTGATCGACCGAGTGTTTGGTCGCCGTGTTTGCCTGTAATGAAATATTAGGCAGGAGGTGGTATTTAAACGTCTCTGGTCGCTCCTTTTTGGCCATGTGACACCAAAATATTTGTTTCCTCGCCTGAAGTGGCTGAAGGGGAAATTTCACGTTTTAGGCATACTTAACCAAGTGGGATTATGTACCAGACCTTTATCATGGGTGTTTTTTTTTTTTTTTTGATAAAGACTTGGTGTTACCTGGATGAATGGCCGCCTTTAACTTGTCTCGGTCCCTCCCTTTGCAGTCCCTGAAGTCTCGTGGCTACGTAAAGGAGCAGTTCGCCTGGCGCCACTTCTACTGGTACCTCACCAACGAGGGCATCCAGTACCTGAGAGACTTCCTCCACCTGCCCCCCGAGATCGTGCCGGCCACGCTTCGCCGGCAGACGCGGCCCGAAACGGCCCGGCCGAGGCCCAAAGGTGGGTTCCCGGTCTCCCTCTGTGTGAGATCGGCCGCAGTGCTGCTGATCTCACCTGTTGGGAAATTTTGGCAGGGGCGAGCATACCTGTAATGGAATTTGCATACACACACACGCCGCATCAACCACGAATGCTGAAGCATGAAAACAAAATGATAGATAGATTAACTGACTGTTTGCCTTCTGACGGGGGAGTGCTGGTGGGTCTGGTCATTTTTCTTAGTCTCTGGAAAACAATCGATCAGCCAGCCGCATTCAGTTATGATTTAAAAATATGTAAAAAATTTAAAAGCCTTTTTAAAAAAGACAGGGTTCTAGGACAGGGTTCTAGGACAGGGTTCTAGGACAGAGTTCTAGGACAGAGTTCTAGGACAGAGTTCTAGGACAGAGTTCTAGGACAGAGTTCTAGGACAGAGTTCTAGGAAATCTGAACTGAAAGCCACATAACAAGCTTTAACCAGCTTTGTGTGGAGCCTAAGCTTGCATTCCCAACTCGTGTGACAGTCGCTGGTCAGTCACTGTCACACCCTGACTCTCGGTTACTTGGCCTATTGTCGGTTACTGATATCCAGTCCCCTGAGCCTGGAGTCCTGTACATTTTATGTTCCAGTCCTGTTACTGTAACAGCTGCTTGGTTGCTGTTTTGGAGGCACTAACTGAATCATCGCTCACTACCTCTGATTCTCGTGTGTAGGACCAAATAAAATCGTTAATAAGAAATGTCTTTCTGTATATGTAATATTACATGGAATGCTGCAGTCGTGCTGCAGTCCAGCCTGTTGTCTAGCAATTCAGAAATTCTGATTTGGTGCCGTCAGGACAGATCACAATGGGAAAAGCAGACGTACACAAATGTAATGGATGCTGGTGAAACTATTGACAGGATAGATTGATGCAGGCTTTTCAGTACAGGCGCTGGCATCCATCCTAATTGCTGGGTTAGAGTAAGAGGTCTTACAGGATAATGCCTGTGTGGCATTGAGGTGAAATGCCAGATTATGTTCCTCGTCAGAAAAATCCTGCAGAAATTAAATGTGTTGGTTAACTTGGTAACTGTAGTGTTTAAAATGTTTGTTTTATAGTGCTGTCCCAAACGATTATTGTTTAAACGATTAATCTAGAGATTTTTTGGATTATTCGACTCATCTAACAACTACTTTTTCAATTGATATGATGATAAATTTATTGATAAGCAGTTATTTTCAAGTTAGTCATTTAATACAATTCATTACGTGAACAGAACATTTCTTAAACATTAGAGCATTGTGAACAAGATGCAAGGCAAATCTTAAGAGACTCAATAGGATCTCAATAGGAGTTAATAATCACTGCAATAGTTTTTACTTTATTATATCAGTACACATATTTGTCAGTACACATGTTTTTAAGAAACACTAGCAAAGGTAGCTTATAGTTAAGCTTACTTCAGTGAGCAAGGAACGATTTAGGCTACAGGGTGTAAGAGTAGTCATAAACAATAATTTCTCACTCTTACATGACAGAATAAGTAAACAAAAAACATAAAATGGCTTAAACTGCGTCATTAACATCAGCTACAGTAGAGGTGCAGAAAAGGTGTCATGACTGAAGTATTCCCAAACTTTGGAAGACCGTATGCGAGCCTTTCTTGCCACGTGTTTCTCCAGAGGCTCTGGAGCTCTGCTGATAGACACAGCCATGTTGCCCCTCTTGCAGCCGTTTCTATCACTTCTGCACTATTTTGCACTTTAGGATTGATAGATGCTGAACTGCATTTGTTGTTCAAGTACTTGTATTTTGTACATTTATGATAAAGTTAAATCTAACATAAAAAACCAAATGCTGCTTTATTTGCATGATTCTGCTGGTTGGTATTATGATGTCTGTGGGAGAGTGGAATCTGCCAGCAGGCGTGTCTGTGGTTGGGTGGAGTCTTACGGCCGACTGCTTCTGTTCCAGGGCTGGAGGGGGAACGGCCTGCTCGCCTGGCGCGTGGGGAGGCGGACCGCGACACCTACAGGCGCTCTGCGGCCCCACGTAAGTACACGCTGTCGGAGGCGGGACTGCTGGTGGTGTTGCAGTACTGTTCTCAAGGTGGGGAGAAAAGGAACTGAAAAATGAGAGTGCAGTGGCAAAATTCCAGTTCTGTGTTTTCAGTTCAGTTGTTTGTTTGCCGCACGGCCAAGGCCGGTGCAATTTTTCGGTACAATATATTACTCCGCGTACAATACATACAGGGACCAGAGCAGACTCCACACTTTTATCAACAATGTACAAGGTAGTATAATATTACACACAATATGCATTGGATGAATGGAGAGAGGAATACGGAATTCTGATAGTCTTAGTGGACTGTGACCCGCATCTGAAAGAGATGGTGAGCAGGATGTTTAGGGTTGGAGATGATCTTTGCTCGCTGTAATGTCCGCTGAGTAAATAAAGGTTCAGAGGGGAAGTGGGTTGTACTTCACCATCCGCTGGGGCTTTTCTGTGATTGACCGTCAAAGCTGCTGTACTATCCTGCCGTAGAAGAGATGGCTCATGGGTGCAGTGAAAGAGCACTTTCTGATTAGTATCCATATCAAGTGTTTGTTTTAGAACCTGCCTCAGTTAAAACGGGCTTACTTGATATTAAGTAAACAGAATCTGGTGATAAGGTTATGGAAGAGAGTCAGAAGGCTGTTTACTTCCCAAATGCACACATGTCCAAAGTTTCTAACCAGTCATATCATTAGTTCTCTTTTTCATATTTACATACGTGCGATAGAGAACCTACAGTAAACCAGTATAATGTCGGCATAGGTTTAATTCCATGATTATCCTTACATAACTAAATCTAATGTAATATGCAACAGGTGCTAATAACAAAAATGGCACAAAAATATTATCGTTGAAAAAGTAGTTTTACAGAATTTAGCTTTATAGTGAGAAAAGTCTGAAAACATTTTGCCTGAGCGAGACGCACAATGGCGAGGTGTGCTGGACTCAAGTTTTTTTTTTCTTTCTCCTGTCTAGCTGGTGCAGACAAAAAGGCTGAAGCTGGGGCTGGAGCAGCTACAGAGTTCCAGTTTGTGAGTCCCAGTTCCTCCAGCATTTTTCTTTCTGCTCATGAAACCTGGGCACCTTCTCCGTTCTCCGTGGCTGTATACCTTACAGCGCCCCGTGTGGATTATGCACTATTAAGGAGAACTATTATTTTTCAAGTCTGAGGTAGATCTTTGTTGCTGAGAGCGAAGCCAGTACATGTCTGACTTTTATCGTTTCTCTTCCTCCTGCAGAGAGGCGGCTTCGGACGTGGGCGAGGACAGCAGCCACAGTAACGTTTCTGTAAAATAAAGTCTGAGCCAATCTGTCATCGTGCCCTTATTCTGTTTTGTGGGAGTTATGGGTGATTGCTTTATGCATTCTAGACGATTTCCAAGAGAAACTAGTGCTTATTTTTTATATCAAGAATGACAGTGTTACTGAATTTGATACTTGTGTTGCAGCTTCCAAACGCAACCTGATGAAGCTCCTGGCTTGATTTCTTGATAGTGCTGCATTCCTGGAGATATGATTTTTAGCGATGTTGCTCTTTTTGGTGCAAGATAAAATTTTTCTGGGTTGGTTTATCTGTGACATTCATCTTCAGGCGAAGAGGCCTTTTTAGGGTTGTGTGCGTTGAATGCATCCATACCTGCAAATACCTTTCTACTTTAGAACAGTTGTGTAGACGGGCAGATAGCGGTCAGCTAGTGTTCAGTGGTTCCTTTGCTAGGTATACCTCCCCTGGTGATTTGCCCTGAACACTGCTGTGCTCAGCTGTTGTTCTTGGACTTGCTTTGTCATTCTTCTCTGACCTTGTTCATGCGTTTTGCACTATAGCACTGCTGTGTACTGGGAGTTCCTATCACACTGTTCTGCTAATTGGATACTGCAGTACATGAAAATTATGGCATGTTGAAATTCATCTTACGAACACAACTTAAGCTTAGCTGAAATATCAGACCTACATGTTCTTTTTCTTCATGATAGTTGCAACCGGATGATTGGCTGTTTGGAGGATCAACGTGTGTATTAATGAGGGGTTGTTCCACCAAGCATGGTTTCTTAGCTGGGTTAACTTACTCCAGAAGTCATGATTGTTCAGTAAGAGTTTAGGTAAGGAGCGGTCCTACTACCAAAATCCACTTTTTACTTTTATATGGCTTGATATGGAAGTGTGTTGATCATGTTGCCCAACGTTATTGCAGAAGACACTGAAACCCACGGTGGGTGTGGTACTGGGCATGTCAATCATAAGTAACCAAATTCCTATTGGTTACTCCCTTTGGGTCAGATTGTGATTGGCATACTATCCAGTTCAATCACAGTAGTGGCTATTTTCTACAGTCTGAATTTGGCCAATAAAATTACCCTCCATGGTCATGTGTCACAGGTATTACAACACATACTAAATCAGGGCCTTCGGTGAACTACTGTAGCCATGACGACCGAATCCTCAGCCGCCACCCCCCCCTCCCAGTCCACCATGTGCACACAGGAGCCAGGTAATCAAGGGCTTTATAATTAACATCAGGTGTAGTTAATCAAAATGGGATGAAGTCAGCTGACTCCCATCGACTTCTAAAACAAACCCCTACTGCTGTCTACAGATGGTTGATAAGGGAAATAAATACTCCGCTTTCTGCTTGGGAAATTAAATGATGCCAACTTCGATACCCAAATGCATCACAAACCCAGCAGACTTCTATCCAGTGAACATCTTGATCGCGCTCACCCCGGGTATCTGTCTTGACTCGATCCGTTTACGGTGAAATCTGCAGCCGCTGCCGCAGTAACCGACCCAGAGCACCAGGAAGTTTAGAGAGAAGGCAAGCATTTAAACAAGATGTCAGGAAATGCAGGTGAGAGCTGAGAAAGGATGGGCCCCAGAGCGGCGGCTGTGAAATACTGGCGTTTATTTGTTGGCACATTATATTACAATCTTCTCAAAACCGGTTTATGCCATGATTCCCAATGAAACCACTCCAGTGACAGATAATCAGAGAGACCAGTAAAAGGGCATTGCTAGGCAGGCCACCAGCCGGGATTATAAACCCTGCTCAGGGCAGACCATCGTCTTTTTCTATGTGCCCGATGGCTCAGAGCATGACTCAGCTTTGGCGGGGACCGCAGGTGGATCGTCCTGGGGCCGCTAGGCTGTCTCTCACATTCAGCGGCGTGTGTGTTGCCATAACTGGCTTTGTGTAAAAAAATTAAGAAAAATCAGAACAAACTCATTGTTGGCAATAAGGAAAAAAAAAAAAAAAAAAAAACTTATTGGTCTTCCAAGAAAAACGTTTGGCTCTCAACACTATGTGAGAGGTGCTCTTTTTTTTTTTTTTTTTTTTTTTACATTCAAGATCTTAACGTTAGTTGAGGTGACAACACAAAATTAATTGCAGGTTTACATTGTACAGCAGGGATCCCCAAATCTGGTCCTGACCAGCTGGAATCCAATGACGTTTGCAGATTTCCCTGTTCAAACACACCTACTAAACCTGGTAATTAGCTGATTAAGATGCGTTTGTGCAGGGAAATCTGCAGACTGGCCCCCCAGGACTGAAGTTCGGGAGCCCTGCCGTACAGCCATCAGATAGATTATAATCTAAGCGGTTTCCCTGCTCTGACTTGCATGCATGTAAAGTGCTAGAAAATTAATCCTTTAAAAAAAAAAAAAAAAAACTACCATCAGCAATTTTATGTGAGCCATTGCACACCATTCCAAAAATCAAAGAAAATATTGTCCAGATTGCGCGTGCATTCGGAACAGAAAAAAAGAAACATTCATGTTTATGATTTGACACAAGATTCTGGCAACATGCAGAACACTCAGCACACAAAGCTGCATGAATAGGTGGATATTTTAGTAAACAAATACAAACACTGTCACACCCCCCCCCCTCTTTTTTTAAACACCTACAGAAATTCAACCTGGTGGGGTTTCAGTATCTAACAACGTCGAGAAGAGAGGTTACAGAATCACTGTAGCCAGAAAAGGCATACCTATTTTTCACAGGTTGTGGGTTTTCAAGAGTCCAAACCACTTGAAAATCCTTTTACTTTACACTTTCACATGCACACACCCAGTGACATCAGTGACTAGTGAGATAACTCTGGCCTGCAGCATTATTTAGCCCTATGTGAAGGTAGGGAACAAAAAACAACAAAAATATAGGAATCTCAAAAAGGGGGAAAGAGGACCCCTCCCACCCCCAAAGGAAAGAAAATGAAAATCCGCAGAAATCAGGCATAGCAGTGAAACTCACCTACTGGCATCAGACAACACGAATCGGGTATAAAGAGCAGGGCCGAGGTCACTGGGCCCCCCCCTTCCGGTTGAGAGGTGTGACAGTCAGCGAAACGCCCCCCCCCGCCCCGCCCGCACACCATCAGGGGTAGCAAGATGGCCCCACACCGATGAAATGTTCTCCTCTTTAGACAAGGCATGGACCAAACACAGACACCTCCGCCGACAGAGAGCTTTCCAGAAACACTACAAGCATTTCCGGCTTCGCGGTCTGTCGCAGCTTTTTTTTGCTTTTTCCCTTGACTGTTTCATGGAGATCTATCCTGCCAACTTCGAAATATAAAAATGAGTCACCCTACCCCCGACACCAAAAAGAAAAACCACAAATAAACTACGGTCAACGGGATAGGAATTCCAGAAGCCTCCTTTTCCTCTGCTGCTTCTCCTCCTGTGTTTTCTAAGTCACTGTCCATCCACGTCAGACATCTTTTCCTTCCTATCCGTTTATACCATCCTGCCACAACTCCCACCAGCAGAGATTCAATCACTACATCCATGCAGCCATAGAGCATATAGTTTGAACATAACAGATAGCAAAGATTGACCACAGAATGGGCCACCAGACATTCCCCCCGTTGTAGTTTTGAGGATTTTTGTTAAATTCTGGTAAGTAAACGGTCAGCCAACACGGAGCTGAAGCTGAAGAGGACCCAGTGTCACACTCTACTCTGGGCGGTTTCTAGGCTTGGGCAAGGCATTTGCGTATCCCGACCACGACCTTGGCATCGTTGGGCAGGTGAGAATGCCTACCCCCTCTGCCAATGGCGGACAGGGAGGGGGGCGGCCGTGGAACCCGAGGAAGCCCGTTCTGCGGCGCGTACTGGTGACCAGACATGGGGAGGGGGGCTTCAGCAGAGATGAACACAGTAGGTCACCAGAAAGAGTAACAGGGATGCCACTGAACTGGAAGACAGGTGGAAAGTGAGGGGGCCTCCGTTACGGAAGGGATTCAGCGGGGCAGGTGCAAGTTGCGGAACATGAGGAAACGTGAAAAGCGGTGGATACGTCACTCCCAAAGTCATCCGTCAGTCAGCCTCACACCGGGCCGCTCCCCAGACGTCTCACAGGAGGGGCCAATCACACGTCGCGTTGTGGTGTCAGATCCCGGCACCATGCGTGGGCCTCACCATTGACCCATGCAGAATGTCCAAAAGCTCTGGGTGGGTCGGGCTCCATTTTCACAGTATTCAGGATATAACCAAATATCGGGCACATCCATCGTGACTGGGAAAGCAAAACACACTGCAGGATGCTTATGAACAGAAAACAAAAAACTCAATACTACATTAATATGTTAAAAATATTCTTACTCGTACAAGGCTTAAGACCTACAAGTCTCACTAGAAATGTTTAATTTAAATGTCAAGCAGATTCAGAATGTGTGGAATTAATATTCATGAAAAGCTCAAGGAAACAAAAAAAAAATCCTAATTCAAAAGTGCTTTTCAAAATATACCGTAGTCTTAAAAAATATCCAGTCCAGTGTTCACTTGAAGGTAGGCAAACGGTATGGATACAGTGTAAACATCTGCTGTTCATAAATTTTAACAGCCTTCTGGCTGATGGGGAACTTCACAGTCCACGTTTATAGTCCAGGAACTCCCCCCCCCACCCCACGCCCCGGGGCCCCCACCTTCCCCGAATGCGTTTGTGACTCCTGAGGCCAGAGGAAGCCCTTCTGGTGACAGAGCCCATCCGTGCAGTGACTGCTCACTGCTACAGGAAGAATTAAACGTGCCGGACAAAGCAACTTCATCCTTTCAGGAAAGGTACCAATGGCTAATGGCAGCGATTCCGAAGGTGAGCGAACCTCCTGTAAGCTCTTCGGGCTCCATTCCAACAAAACCGCCAGGAGTCCAGCCCGTCTGGGAATTGATCCCAGTTCCCTGGTCTCCAATCTAGATGGTTACAGCCAATTAACCCTTTGACCATTTCGTTCTCTCTCTTTATCGTACACTGGGATTCCCGTGCCTGGTCTGGTCGGGATTCGTCACTGGCATTTGGGGCGGTTCAGAATTGAGGGCATTAACTGACAAACATGTTGTGTACTGATTCCAGTTAGAACATTGGAGTTGGCGCTCTCTTTTTTTTAACTAAACATTTTACAAAGAACTTGACCCAACAACTACCCACCCA
>JAODJW010000127.1:19825257-19843515 GCA_026777045.1 Hyperopisus bebe | reverse complement strand
AGAGTGGGGGTGCTCACAAACGATGGGCAATGTAGAGTGGGGGTGCTCACAAATGATGGGCAATGTAGAGCGTGGGTGCTCACAAACGATGGGCAATGTAGAGTGGGGGTGCTCACAAATGATGGGCAATGTAGAGCGGGGGTGCTCACAAACGATGGGCAATGTAGAGTGGGAGTGCTCACAAATGATGGGCAATAAAGAGCGCAGGTGCCGCTATGAGTGGGATTTTCTGTTCACCCAAATGGATCTTCTTCCCACCCACTGGATTGCAAACCCGCCCCCCCCCAGTCTACAACTGCCTACCAAGGGACGCCCTCCAAGACACGCTGACACAATTCGAACACTGGTGCCCACCCAACATACCCAAGTGCTCACCCAGGCCTCCTGCCAATGCCGCTCCTTTGAAGTTCTCATTTGTCCCAATTAAATGTCTTACGGCTGCAGCAGGTCATGAGAGGGCAGGCAGCCCCCTGGTTATAAGTGAGATCCATCTTTGCCTTAGTATAGTACTGTATATTGTATATATTTGACCTTTCTATATATATAACACTTAAACACTTTCAAATACACTAAAACATCTTTAAAAGAATAATATAGTACAAAATAACAAGAACAGCAATAATAATAATAATAATAATAATAATAATAATAATAATAATAATAAAAAGAAGAAGAAGAAGAAGAAGAAGAAACACACACAGAATCCAAGTATTCAAATTTTTGTGGGGACTCTCCATTCATTTCTATGGGAGAAACCCTAATCCCAACAATGACACCCTAACCCCAACCCAGCCCTAACATTAACCATAAGTAACCAAACAAAATGCAAGACTTTTGGCATTTTTATTTTGCTGATTGCAGTCACAGATTTGAAAAAATTCAGTTTCCCCTTGTGGGGATCAAAAAAAAAATGATCCCCTCAATGTCAAAACAACAGGTTTTATCACATTGTGGGGACATTTGATCCCCACAGTGTAATATATACTTACCCACACACAGACATAAAGAAGAGGCTGGATTCAAACCCCCAATCCTAGAGGTAACATGCAAAAGTGACCCACCACGCCTGAACAGGAACACAGCTTCATTATTCACAACAGTGGGAATATACTGTCTGTTCCTGCTTATCACATCTGGTCCAACGCAAGGTCACGGGTCTGGGAACTGGCCACCCTGAACACCCAGTCTGCCGCAGCGTCTGGGAACGTGTATCTGCCTACACTGTCATCCGCTAAGGGTAATATATAACGACTGAATGTCCACAACACTGTCGAAAAAGTTTTTTTTTTTGAAAGTAGGGTACTTTAAAATTACGTTATGATGAGGTCTAATAAAATTAATTAAAATACATTTTGTAAAGAACATCATGTTGTTCGCCAGATTTTTAGGGTGATTGAAATGACAGAAATAGCCCATCCACTAGAAGGTGCCCTGTTGACAGTGGGTCTGTAGCCCTTTAACCCAGTAGCATAAACTGCTGTTAATATTCGACCCTTGTCTTCTGCATTCACCTCGTCCACTCTGTCACGTGACACGGGACTCTCCGATCCCACCAGTTCGCATGGAGCCCTTGGCCTGGGTGGTCCTGGTGTCCCCTCCGGTTGTGGGGGAAGGTCCTTATAAAGAGCAGCCCCACCCCCCCCCCCCCTGCCCATTTGCATCATAAGATTAGTTTCCCTGTAAGGATACTGCTCTGAGGCTCAGTCAGATCTCCGTATCCATGAATGCGTTCGGGTTCACCGCGGGCACGATCCCTTTTTCTGTTTCATGCTCAATGCCAGGAAGTGAAAATGGTACGCAAACAGACGAATGACCTCATTTAAATATTACCTAGAGCTCTTTCGGAGTCGCGCTTGCCTGTACAAGTACCATCCGCACGACGATCCAGCCTTAATTTCACATTGTTCACTGTCTTTTCTTTTTCTTTGTTATTGAGAGTAGTATTATTATTACGTGAAGTCTTAATCTGTATTATATTTCCGAACTATGTCTAATGCAGCTAAATACCGGACAGCCATTTAGGGATTCTGCGTCTCCACATAACTTTTTGTCAGCAAAAACCCCACGTGAGCGTCTGTGCCCAATAGTGTTACCATTACCGCAAAAACCATAAGAATATCGATGTGCTACTTTTCCTGACGAGATGGAAAAAGTCCAGAAGCGTTGCTTAATGTATCCTCTCTAGTCGCTGCTGGAAAAAGAGCTGATGAATATGGGGGGGAACTATGTTATAAAATACTCACGTTATTGGGAGATTAGCTGGACCTCATGTTTGTATTTTGATTAAATGGACCATCCATTGGTTTGATACATTTATTGTTTTAATGAGAATGCACGATCAATTCTCCTTATTAAGCTGGACGATGAATAATAGATACCCTATGACAGCATGCACTGGTGTGACTTGGACTATGACTGGGTCTGATGGTTTACGTACTAGTTAACTGGGAGTAAACTGACGCATTAATGTAGCTTGTTGCTTAGACGCGTACTTGGTTAAATGGTTAATATAATTTAATGATTTGTCTGCTTGGCGCTGATAGATGAACAGTATTCTTAATAATTGCAATGCTGCCTTAATTATCTCCAGCTGCAGTGGCCGCTCACCCAGCGTTGCTGTAAGCTAACAAAGAACAACCAAGCAGGCACTGTCAGGAACACAAACCTGTCCAGCCAGAATGAAAGCTCCACAAGGTATAACGTTACACACACGTACACACATACATGCACTCGCTCGCACACACACACACACGTACACATGCACACACACACGTACACACATACATGCACTCGCACACACACACGTACACATGCACACGCACACGTACACACATACATGCACTCGCACACACACACACACACACACACACACACACACACACACACACACACCCTGTGTGCTAATAAGACTGTTTATAATGTTCAATATGCAAACAACTGATAATAATAACTACATGACCTGACACCCTTGTGAAGCAGCAGTTGTAGTAATCACAGCCTGGCAAACTGTCTGCTTTTTAATAATGATAATAATAATAACATTAATAGCTGCCTAGAATAACCCCCCTTGAGCCTGTACTGGGATATATGGTTAGAAGATGGATTGATGGTTGACTAAAAACAGTATTAATCTGATATTGGAATGATACCTGCAGGGACCTATCAGAGGCAGCCATAAAGTGACTGTCTGAGTGTGTTCCGCTCAGTTCTGGAAGGGCGTTTTGCAGGTAAAGTGGAGTGTTACTCCTGGCTGGCTTGTCTTGGCACGCGGCTCTGCATTCCCCCCCCCCCCTTGGTCTGCCACACAATGTGTGCTTCCTAGTTGCTCTTTGTCCTCGAATTGCTAGTAGAAAGGAAGCCTTGTGTAGCGATTCTGGGTAATTGGGGGGGGGGAGGGGGGAGATGGTTAAGGAACGAAAATGCGAGTGACTGGTGTGCCGGAGGCGATTTATATCACATCATCCTGGGCTTGGTCTGTGAAGAATTGCAATGTTACATTATATACAATGATCAATATACATCCCTGGTCAGAAACAAGTTCCTGTGTTTCTTATTTCATTTCATGGTGTCTGATGTCATCAATGAAATGAATTTTGAAAATAAATATTGATAGAGATTCTTTTTTTTTCACTGATTTTAAAGCAATGTTTCTGCATGTGGCAAGGCTATAGGAAAGTCTTGAGTTTTTGTTTAACAGCCAGACGACATGATTTAAAAACAGCTCTGACTAGTGCTACATCTGAGAGCGAAACCTGTAGCAAAAGCTAGATGCCAAGCAGAAACTCTGGGGAGGAGACGCCAGAATCTGCCAGAAAGTCCTCCAGAGAGAGACCGTCGTGTCGACACTTCAGGTCCTAAAAGTATACACTGTTTATGAATATCCACTCATCCAATGTGGGTTGATCCCGGACATGATGCCTATGATAGGGCAGATAAATGCAAAGAATAAAGATCAGATGTTTCGCTTTATCATTTGATACAAGTGAAAAAGGCTGTACCAGTTTTCCCAAACAGGACAGACAGCATTTTTTCTTATATTGGAATATTGTTCTGTAAGCCTTAGATAACCTGCGGAACACAAAGGGATCGGTGCAGCAGTGCAGGTAGAAAAGGAAGGCGGACCTGCCGTTAAACAGGAGCCTGCACTCACCCGAGAGGCGGGGGTATCATTTTGCTCTCTCAGGGGATAATCTCCGCCTGATTTCCAGGAACTGGAAGGGGGAGGGGAATGAATGGAAGGACAGACATGGATTAGACATTGTGATAGGACTCCGGATGGAGACAGCCAGCGGCTGGCAGTGGGGGAGACAGACAGTGGGCGGGGGCATTTGTAGGAGGTGGTAGAGAATGTGCTGCTGTCTGAAAGTAAGGGGGGGGGGGGCAGTGACCCAGCATAGACTGTGCCTTCACCTACGTTCGTGACCCCAGGAAAATAAAAAAAATCTGGTCAGTTGAGACGGGACTTTTTCAGGCTGCGTTGATTTGACTAGGCCGGTCTTCATAGGTGTTGGAGGGGGTGGGGCACTTGTATAGGCAGCGGTCTGGGCACGCCTGTGCAGGCTTGGCTCCGTGTGCTCGCTCTGTCGCCGTGTGTCTGAGCACGCCCAAGCGCCAAGTGCGGAGGGCGCCTGGTTACCGCAGGGAGGTGTCACGTGCTGCTGGGCAGAGGGACACCGTGTTCCCTTTCACTGTGAGAAGAAAACGTCCGCCAGGGTATCTCCTAAATCTCCGAAGGGAGTATGTGATTCTGCAAGTTAGGAGTCTGTGCTGGTGGTGTGAAGGTCGCTGGTTCAAACAAGGTCCCCAGCTTTTCGAGAACAAATTAAATGTAAAGACCTTAGAGTGCTAACTGGTAGGCCCAAGGAGCTACAGATTAGACATTGTCTACCTTGGATTTTCAGTGATGAAATCCCAGCCAGGCCAAACTGGGAAAGCGCCCCATGCTAGTGGCTGATTATGCAAACTGAGAAGCCAGTTGGTCGAATCGATGCAGGCAGTCTGTGCTGCAGAACAGAGCACTTTCTCAGTGGGCGGATGGAGGTAATGGCATGAGGAATTCTTGGTTCTGACCCAAGTGAAACAGCCCAAACCAGTCTCTTTAGGCTGTTTTCACTTCTCCACCACCTACCCCAGAAATGCAAAGGCGTCATCTTCTCACTTGAGATGGGAGGGAGCACAGGTGAATTTTCATATTGATTATTGCAGGCTGTTTTTACTTTAGCGGGATGCTGCAAATGAGCCCCCAAAGGCTTGAGTCAGGTCCAGGGGGAGCGGCAGTAACTAAAAAGAACCTGAGTGTTGTTTGGGTTAATACAACCACTCATGTCCACAATGTTCCCAAGGCATCTGCCCTGGAGGTGACATAAGGTGAGAGAGAGTCTTTTAAGGACACACCATTCAGGGGAAAACTTCATAGTAAATATTCCCATGTGTTGAAAGTGCTCTTTTGATGTGTATAATATGGATTACTCCGCCCAGCCACGCCCACTGAAATACTTTCCCCCTAAGTGGATGAATTTGCCCCGCCCTCATTTGTCTCCTGGACTTGTGAAGCCCCGCCCACCTACCCACCCGCCCGCACTGTTCCCGGGGGCTGCCTCCATCTCCAGCTGCTCCGATATCGTTTTCCCTGAACCAGGCTGCTGATCCGATACTCAGCCATCTGTTTGCACTAAGGTTGTTCTGCATTTTCCCAGGCCAAGTGATAAAGGGGTGCGTGTCTGTGGGTTTGGGGTGGGGACACAAAAAAAACAGAGTTGCGCTTCCGAGCATCTATTTTCCTGGAAAGAGAGAAACTCGTTGGGGCCCAGTCTGGCATGTGCTTCAGAGACAACCCCACCCACCGTCCTCTGGCGGGGGCCCCAGGCCACCCAATAGCACGCTGTCGCCCCTCCTTCAAGTATTAATATCCTCATGCTCTGTATACTGTAAATATCACGTAAAATAAAAACATTACCGACTGATCACAGCCACTTATGTAGCTGGAAAGATAGCAATACAAGAACAACAAAAGAGGACAGATAGCGAGACATTTTAATTCAGACAAGAAAGGCCAGACATAAAATCCCCGTTAAATAAGAGGATGGGACTCATAATTATCATTTCATTAAGGAAGAACCAGAGTATATAAGTCTTTTATTGCACCTTTACAGTGCACTCTTCTGCAAATGCACACAAATGGAAGTTCATGTCCTCATAGGGGGACCAGAAGCCATAAGAGGTTCCCACTTAATTTGGCGTATGACGCATGACTCCTCCCAACTTCCAGTGACTTCTCTGAAGGTAGGACCGGCATTGGTATCTGCAGATAGTAATTAAATGTGAATCATTTCAGGTTTAACTGAACTTATGCAAAAATAATTACATTCATTTTTTTTTAATGAAACTACAGCGTTTTAAAATTAGAAATAAAACAACTACAAAAGTACAATTATAAATGGCATGAGAAATCTCAGACTTCATTGTTGTTATTATGTTCTTCTAAATTTGGAACACTTTTTATATTGCATAATAATAGTCTGCCCACCCATCTACTATAAGCACCCAGAACGTGCCACAACAAACTGAATCAGTTTCTCCATAAGGATGGGATGGAAGCTCAACGTTCAGTCACAGCCTAGCGCCATTGAGGAAGACGGGGGGGGGGGGCAAACGGCAGACAGAGGCTAACAACACCCCCAGCCCTGGAGGCGTAAGGCCACTTTCCCCCCCCCCCACTGCTTCACATCTCCTGAATTTACAGACGGGGCCATTTAGCTCTAACGTGTCATTTGCACCCTGACTGGCCTTTTAACTTGTGACATTCCTTCTTCCTGTAAAGCTTCCTGCATCACGGGCATCTGAAAGTCAGAGAGCTCTCTCAGCTGCATCTATCCACACAGTGCTGACAAGGCGGAACAACACAGCGTCACTCTGGGTCTGCCAGACGCCAGCAGGGGTGACCGAATCCTACAGAGGAGAATCTGAAAGTGTAACGTAAGGAAAAGGAAACATGCTAGATCCTGCTGGACATGAAGTTTAAATGATCACATGGTCACTTAGCTCATAATGCATACAAATATGGAGGAAGTCAATCAATCAATCTATCATCCATCCATCCATCCATCCATCCATCCATCCATCCATCCATCCATCCATCCATCCATCCATCTATCTATCTATCTATCTATCTATCTATCTATCTATCTGTCCAACTGTCCATCCATTAATCCATCCTGGTGAAGGTTGCAACTACATAGATACACAATATATAACTGGATGGAACGGCGTTTGAGGCTGTGACACTTCATTGATAATTTCCTTTTATTGCCACTCTGTTAAAATATACAGCAGACCAGCTCAAGGGCTTGGGCAGACCCATGCTGATCAGTTCTAATTACATCTAGGAATATAAATAGGGTTTGTTCAGGTAATAAATCATGGTACTGGATAAAATACATTTTTATAGTTGTAATAAAAGTATAAAATTAAATTGTACAGTGCTTGAAAAACAATTTATGACAGAATGAGACAAAGCTCAGAAAGCAAAGATCAGAACAGAGAAAATCACAGTTGCTAGAAAGAGGCTGTATTGGAAGAAAGCATCACATTCTGAGAAGGTCTCACATCTTTTGTTCCCAAATAAGACTCCAGAATGACTCAAATGTAAACCAGCTAAGCATGAAAAATTAAAAATGAATATCTCACAAAGGATTTGAAGATGAAAGAGGTAAACAAAAGCTTCCCGAAGACCTTAACATTAGTATGAAGAGCAGAAGACTAAGTATATTAGCCTCACATGTCCGGGTTGTGGGTTCAAATCCCATCTCTGCTCTGTGTGCCAGGGACCCTGAGCTTTTGGTGACAGACTGCAGGATCGCTGTCACCTTTTACTGGACAAATGGGGGACAGTCTAATCTTGCTTCAGTCCTGTTAGGAAGAGCAGAGATAAGACATGACTGCCATCTGTTGGTTGTTTTTAACAAACCCGGCCATGAATCCCTATAGCCAGCGGCTTGTATGTAATCCGGCTGTATAATTTACATGCAAACCCACTCATTTTAAGTCCATTTTAAACAATCAACCAAGCTTGAACGTACTTGAACTGGATAATGGATTATATTAACGACATAAATTCCATTACAGAAACCATCAGCTGTAAAGATAGATGGTAGTGTCTATTTTCACAAGGAATTTACCATTCTCCATTTTTTTTCCCTTTTTACAAATGTGTTAACTTGATGTAAACAACCACAATTTTTATGCACTCTTCTGTCACCCGAGTTTTTCATTTTATACGATTGTTCCATGAAAACAGAGACGGGCCTGAAAACCAAATATTCAATCTGTGTTTATTTTGTATAGACTAGTATGGTTTCATTTACAATTCTTCTTGATTGTTTTTTAGCATTTCTCAAATGAGAATTAACTTTTGCAAAACAACATTTGTCGTATAACCTCTCTAGCGTGTCCTGGGTCTGCTCCAGAATCTCCTCCCCCTTAGACAAGCCTGAAAGACCTCCTCAGGGAGCTGTCCAGGAGGCATCCTAGACTGATTGCTGAACCACCTCAACAGGCTCCTTTCGATGTGGATATAATTTTACACCTAAAACAATATATGTGTGTGATTATCGTGGAAACCACCACATGCAAAAAAGTTAACCAAGTTTTCAAAGTAATTCAAAAATGTACAGTACCTGACCAAAAGAAAAAAAAAAAAAAGCCGCATAGTTTAATAGGATCGCCTTTAACCTTGTTTGTGGTGCACATTCGTCAATGCATTGTTTCCATGTGCTATGCAGCATCTCCAAAAAAAATGTTCATCCAGATTTGCATTCATTTCTCATCAAGATCTTGTATTGATGATAGGTGAGTTGAAACACTCCGTAAAGCCTTCTTCAGCACATCTCAAAGACTTTCAATGGGTTAAGGTCAAGATTAGCAGGTGGAGTCCTATGAATCTTGGCGTTATCGTCCCAGAATATGTGGCCATTTAGTAGATTCAGGTACTCAGCTGATGTCACCTTATTGCTGCATAACGTTGCTAAGCTTTAATAAAGATGCTATCATTGGATATTAAGTACCTGCTGATTTAAATTCAAGCAGTGACTATTTTTTTGGCCAGGCAGTGTAATTCCATAAATTGCAGTGATACAGCATTGTTGTGTTTTTTGTTCCCGCAGTGCATGATTTTGTTCCTCTTTTGTTGTTCTTGTATTGCTCTTTAGCAGCTTTGTGTCATACAGTGCTGTATGACTTTATTATTTGCTATTGTACTGTGTTGTACAATGGAATGCCAACATTTCTGATGCATAAAAGGGCATTGTTAAGATTCATTTTTGACATTGCTTGGCAACAAAACTGTTTCTAAGGAGTGTACCAGTGACTGGATATTGTTGATTTTTCCTTCCAATTTAACTGCTTAAGAAGTCAGAGATGTGTCTAACCAGAATAGGGATGTATAGAGAGCCCAGTATTTGAATTTGTATCTGAATTTGTTGAGGAGGCAAAATTGTTATCCCAAAATCCTGCATACACACCGGCCCTTGCCAATAAGATTTTCCACCCCTCGTCTAAACTAATAAATGCCTGTCACACCAGTCCCTGGGGACCCCCAGACAGTCCACATTTTCACTCCACAAGTTTAATTCCATACATATCTGGGGTCAATTCTGTCCAAAATGACCCTATGAGTACATCATATACACTGTATACATACAGTATGCTATCGGTATTCTGTATGGTACACAGTATATCAACACTGTGCCTATACTCATCCAAAGGCTAAAATACTTTTTACCACAGAATACACATTCAAATTTTGATAAAATGACAGTAAATGATAAATGGATAAAATACATGTTTATTATCGCTTCAAGTATTATGGGTAAGTTTGTTGGGCTATGGGCTGTACCATTACATGGCGGGCAGTGCCGTCGCTTTGCTTACACAAGCTACATGTGGTGCATTATGGGTATAAGTTTGATGGGCTATGTGCCGTACCATTACATGGGGGGCAGTGCAGTCGCTTTGCTTACACAAGCTACATGTGGTGCATTATGGGTATAAGGTTGATGGGCTATGGGCTGTACCATTACATGGGGGGCAGTACAGTCGCTTTGCAGATCTGCAGAGTACATCTAAGCCCCAAAGTAAAGTGCATTCAGAATTAGAACATTGCGTTTCTAACCATTTCATTGTATATAGTACCTTATGAGCACCTGATGGAACATTAGAATCAGAATCAGAATTTTTGTTACAATATAAACATTTGAAATGTTTCCTTGGGTGAAGCATGATTATGAACGCGCTGCCTGCGATGAGCTTCTCATATCTTTTCCTCAGAAGGTCTCCTTGACAGGGTAAAGTGGATGTTCTTCACGTGTGAATCAGGGATACCTCTAAGCTGTAGATCTCACCTCTGAAGACATTCAACACGAAGAGAGAGAGAACAACATTTTGCACCACATTTCCACCAGTTCGCAAAACACACCCAACCAGGAAGAATTAACAACCACTTTGCAAAGTTGTTTGAAACGATCATTCCGATTTGGTGACTGTAGTGGGAGGAAATGGTACATTTAAAGCCTCCCCTACAAGTACATTCAGACACATTGTACAGCAAATACGCATGTGCAGTGCATAGACATGGAGTGCCTGTCTCACACCAAATGATGCTGTTGAGAGAACGTTGCGAAGCGCTTTGCATTTGGACGTGCTCGCTGCTGGCTCGCTATGCCTTTTTCACACCACGCGACTTGTTGACAACTTTTTAAACCTTTTCAACGGCTTTTTAAACTCCTGCCTCGGGCTTCATCTCAGTCCGTGTCTCGCGCTCTCATTGGCTGCAACTCTGACACTTTCCACACCTACGCGATTTGGAGTCACCGACTCGTCCAGATATTTAGCCTGCTAGATATCTGGTGGGTGTCTGCGATGCATCAGCCCCTAAGTTGGGGTACGTCTTTGAACAGTTGACATGCAGTGATCGAGCACTGATTTGCCAGCTCCGACCGAACACCTATTTGCCTCCGATCTGGCCGTTTTGTCAGTGATCTTCATGCCCTCATAAGCAGTGCATTTTCAACAGCACCGGCAGACTGCATTTTTTTCTGTGTTCACTACAGGGTGTGAAAATCCCGGGACGGAGGCCTTTTCTCACTTGTGTGACCTTCACATCTTGCACCAACAATCATACCATATTCAAAATCCCACCTCAGCCATTTTGATGATTAGTTGGATTGTAAACAAGACTCTTGAACCTGTTTGCTGCATGCATTCAACTGCAGCAACAACTGCAGAGGAGCAGATACTATCATCATCAAGCAGGTATACCTAATAAACTGGTGCAGTGTGCATGTTCTGCTAATTCAACTAGCAGAAGCAATGAAGGAGATGCATTGTTCCACTGACTTGCATACCTCAAAGGAGCCTGGACTCATTTTGACTGCATGCACAGGGCACGGTGGGGCAACTGTAATGATTTCATTCCGACGCAGCAGGTAATTCGGCTATTTAAAACACACACACACACACACACACACACACACACACACACACACACACACACACACACACCATGTTACGCATTCTCCATTGTAATAGGCAAACATTGCAGAAGCTTGTACCTTGGCAGTTTAAAGAGGAACGCTCTCTCCTTCGAACTGGTGTACTAGGCAGTCCATTAAGGATTCATAAATCAAGCAGGTGTTTTAGGCACGAAAATGATGTTTAAAGCATTTTATGCTTTAGCTCCGTGCAGTGTTTTAAAGCCAAAACTCATTTGTGTGGAAACGAATAACAGCCAAAAATAAGGATCGCAGCAATTAATTAGCAAAGTAAAGGAAACACATTTGAACACAAGAACTCTGTCAGACTCATTTAAAAGGAAAATAATCGTTTTTTTTCCCTTCACAGACAAGCATATTATAGTTGGCCTGCCTTACAGGCAGATAAAGAATAAAATTGCCATTAAGGTACCGACACCTGGACTAACATCATAATTATTAGAGATGCACCGATCCGATATTCGGATTGGTAACAGCACCGATCCGGACCTATGCGCCCGATCAGGTATCGGCCACGTGCCCGATCCACGTACGATTCTTACTTATTTAGTTTTTGGCAGTCTGTAAAATGATAACTCCTATTTCTTGTTAAATCTATTTGTACAATGGCATGACAGCGCTTTCCTATTTTAGATTTCCTCATTGCGGTGCGCACGCTGAACGACAATGCTGCCACTCAGCATTTTGAGCCCAGTGACTTCCGCCTGCTGTGACGTCATGCGCAAACCCTTCGCAGTAGCGGGAACGTAAGAATATCAGCTAAGGAGCTGACAATCTGGAAGCACGCAATTGCGCGAGACAGCAAGAAGCAATGAATGATTTGGGATTTGCTAGCTTGGGCTGATTTGCGAACTCGCTGTAGCTTATGATACAAGAGGGGTGCACTGCTGCCAGTACAAGAAAACATGTGGGGCACTTTAAGCATTTGATATAAAGTAAAAAGAGCTTTTATATCGGAATCGGGTCCATCACTAATAATCATAGCCAGGGTTTTTTTTTTTTTTAACCTGAGCATGTGACCATGAACGATTGGGTCACATCACTACATACTTTCCATAAGCTGTTCCTGCACACAGCTTCAGGTGTCATCTGATAGTCAGAAAGGGGAAAAAAATTCAAGACGAATTGTGGGGGCGCTGGCGGCTTAGCGGGCAGGGGAGTGTTCTCGTGATTGAACGTCGACAAGCAAGGTACCGCACCCTGGGAGAAATAGCTTTCCACCGATGTGACGTAGGTTAAATGCAGAGGACACATTGCAGTTGTGTGCTGGGATGTCAAATAAATTAGTCATTTATGAAGAGCCTTCCAAAGATAATTACTCAGCAGCTACTTTCTAAATCGGCATGTACTGCTTAAGCTACAATACACAAGGAATAAACCAGTACCAAGAGCCTCACCTAGGTAAGACAGTGGAAAAAGAATGTAGTGCGAGAAGTAATTACTGATGTTCTCTAAAAACTGACTTCCTAACTATGCACTTAAGAAAACTGACATCAAGAAACGGTTGTAGCTGGTGTAAGCAAAGCGACTGCACTGTCTAGATGTAATGGTACAGCACAAAGGCCATCAAACTGAATACCCATAATGCCCTTGCACACCAGTGAATTTGTACGGTATATAAACACACGACAAAAGCTAATGAGCTATTCTTTATTTCACACATCAGTAAAAGAACATTTCAAATTCCAACCCATTAGAGATATCTGATGGTGAAAATGTCATACAAAAAGTCGACCATTTAGTTTGTTTAAAACAGATGGGGGAGGGTTACATCAAAATTAAGATGTGTGGGTAAAAGGCCACTGGGACAGGGAGACTGGGTCTTCAGCCAGCCCAGTCACTCCCAGGTCCCTGCGGCCTGCCTGTACATCAGTGCTTTAACCAGCCAACCTTCCCAAACGATCAGCAGGACACAAGCTGGAGGTACAGGGTGCAGGACAGGGTGCAGACATGTTAACCTGTGGTCTGTCGTGCACATAAAACATCAAAAACACAGCATACAATTCCAGCACAAGGAGGGAAGAAAATATTCACATGAATAGCAACATCTGCACCATGTATAAAAACTGGTTAAAATATGCAACCTAAAACACCATGTGTACAAGGCATCTAAGCCCACAGGAAGGGCAAAGGGAACAGGGCAGAAAAAGACTAAAGCAGATAAAAAAAACCAAACAAACACGCCCGCCCAACGGAGTGCAGTGTTAAGAGGATGGAGTTAAGTAGACATGCCATCTTAGAAGCACAGCACGGCTTTTGTAAAATGCACTTGAGTGGGTGGAAGAAAAGAGAGAGAATTGAAATCATATTCATCTAAGGTGACGAGCACAGCGGCAGCACTATGCCTAGTGACCATGATCAAACCAACGGCTGGCCGCGAGCCAACATGGCGCTAAAACGCTAACCAATACAGACAAGCAGACCTGCAGCAGTCACATGATCAATAGGTTTTGGGGGGGGGGGGATGCTAAAAAGGATCAACTGAAAGGACTTCCAATCAAGACGTACAAACTACATGTGAGAAACAAGAATGAACATTTCATTGCTGGTTAAAAAGGAAAAAGTACTTAACCGATACAGTCATCAAAATACAGAAAATAAAAATCCACAGTCACAAAAAGATAGATTTCTCCCTGACTTAAGCGTCCGCGCGCCTTTGAATGCTCTGCAGACGGAGAGCAGCAGTGGGGGTGCGGACATGTTGAATTCTGCATGAAAGAACAGAAATCAGGGAGGCAGCACAGAGAGCACTGGCTGCACCACCCCCCCGACACACGACACCCCGTTTTCTCCCTCCCCCCCCCGAAACACGAGGACTGAACCAGTTTACAGAGAGGTTTGTCATGAGGTATGTGAAGGACCATGGGGGCCCAATAGCAGTATGTCTAGCAAAAAGTGACGGACCAGCATTCTGAAATACTGAGAAACAGACTGCAGTGCCCCCCCCCCCTCTTGCAAAGGGAGGGCATCCATAACAATCAACCAACGCAGAATAAATGTAAGGGCTTCAGCAGGAGGTGTTCAGGTGGTGAAACAGGAGAGCTTTCTTCAGTATGCGCTTCCCAGGTCGACACGGCCCTAAGCCCACACCACAACGTCTGCTCATCTTGCAGATTCACATGTTCCTCGTTCCTCAAAAGACCATCCACTGGGTTCACCGGCAAAGCCTCCACATTTAATCTAATCCCACATCTTCCACATCTCCATCAGGAAGCAGCACAGTCAGCAGACATGGGTTCCTCGAGTTCTTACAACAATCTCATATTCCTACTAACCACGCAGGTCAGACGGCTCCACCCAGGAGCGCAAAGCAGCTAATGATGCCACTAAAGCCTCTTTGACAGCATCCCAGCACATCAAGGCACAAGCAGAGCAGATGGCAGGGTCAGTTAATGTGGAACCAAGTCTGATAAATGTCCTAAAAACCAAAGACATGATCGGATAGTGCTTTCACTTCACACTTAAGTTCAGGAAACACCAAGAGTCGAGAGAACCATAAAAAATGGCCAACACTCAATCCTACACAACACCTTGACTCTCATGCAAAGTTAATGATCCTAGTGCATTTACACGTTTCACTGAACGACGAGGGACAGTTGGCATTTCAATATTTAACCTGAAACAAAACCTAGCCGTCAACTCCGGGTAAACAAGTCAGTTGCGTATAGTCAATCGTCACTAGCAGAGCTCCATAGTGAATCCAGTGATTTACATTCCCACAATAATACTGAACCATCTGCTTAGGAACAGATCGGTGACCCCAGTCCTACGTCATCTTGACCATAACAAGATATAAAAAAAAAAAAAAAAACACACAGCCAATCCCAAATCAGAGAGCTTGTCATTCACACATTCACTAGACTTAGGAGTGAATATCCAATACACCCGCTAAAGAAAAAAAATAAAATCTGATCAAGCAGAATCAGACTAACATAGCATATCTAAAACTAATTCCCCTGAAAGGGCCTTTTAAAACTTTGCGTACCACAAAGTAGGGAGGGGGAAAAAAAAAAAAAAAAAAAAAAGACCTTTGTCCAGTATAAAAGACCATTTTCAACATCCAGAAGTCATTATGAAAGACAATGGGTGGCCGGTCACCAGTTAGTCATCTTCTATATACACGCACATAAATATGGATATGTTGACTGTTGACCATGTTGTATAAAAAGGTCCTTCCAGTGCTAGAGCAGAAAAGCAGATGGGTGTGAACGACATGCCTCCCTTTCACGGGTGGGGGGGGAAATGGTGGTGTTGAGAGTTTGAGTCCAGCTATGATCAACAGGCCTAAGCTGAATGAGGTAGCGAGTCGAAAATGAATCGTTTACTGGTCATCCTCCTCTTCCTCAGATGATTCCTGTTCCTTTTCCTGAAAAACAAGAAGGCAGACAATGAGTAGGTCATTTCTCCTCGCACAGGCTGACATCCCGGTGACATCCAAACCCCTGTGAGGTCCACAGATCGTGGGGACGTTGGCTCACACAATAGGACGCAACTGCTAATTATAGCCATTAAGGATACAAAACACCAACCGCGGGTTCATGTCCTCAAAGGGCCCGTCATGGGTCCCTCAATAAATCATAAGTAATAACCACCCACCTACATTCAGGCAATTCAGGATGTAAAAATGCAACAGGGGCAACAAATTTTTTTTTCATATCTTTGCATTCCCAGCATGCAACAAGAACAAAAATACAGTAGCAATCGAGTCTCTAAATCCAACAGGCTTCTGGGGCTGAACCTGAGTCACCTGGCCTGCAGGGGGCGCTTAGGAGTAGCACAAAGACGCAGCAGTGTGAACACACAACTGACCAGCACCTGGCAAGCCCCATTATGAGGTCAGAATTTAAGAATTTGATCTTGAGGACCACAACCAGCCAGAACAGCTTATTAAACCGAAAAGATTAGTTACCGTCACACTCACGAGCCTGTTCAGGGAATCTCAAGCCACATGTCTGTCTAAGTAAACAAACCAAGTACCAAAAATGACACACCTATCCTCACTGAGACCCTTCCAAGGCCGAATTGAACCCACCCCAGCAAACATCAACAGCTTGGAACCATTGAAAGCCTCCTTTTTGTTCTGGGCTAAGAAAAGTAAACTAATAAAATGCTTCTGAAATGCAGCCAAGTGGGTTTTGAATAGTTGCCATCAGCGACAGACACACACCTACCACATACCACATAACAGAAACAAGACTGAAGGATTATAGCAGTGAACAGTCCCTCAACTGCGCCAATTTAGTGCAAACCCAGATCGTGATCGCCGTTTTTGGGGAAGGGAGAGAAGCATTCTGATGAATTCATTATGCATCCCATAATTTAAGTAACCACTTTACACAGTATTTCACAAACGACATTGATTGCATTGCATTTCTGTTACATCCCACAATAAACGTATAAGTTACTCGCCAACAAACCATTAAACCTTAAATGGACTGGCTTGGGCATGCAAGGACCAGATCACTATATGTTCTTGGCAAGTTAGGACGCCCATACACACAAAAAAAAAAAATCATCATCACCATCAAGTCCAACTGCACAATTATGCAAAAGCTCACCAAGAACTAATGTGACAATCAATACAATCGCCAAACTTTCCCAGGATGCCATCCGGCAGGATACAAACAAACGGGCAGTGCAGAAATAAGAGCCATTTGGACTTGTCCAGAAATGGCAGTCTTACCTGCTTTCTCGGCCTCCCTCTGCCTTTTCCCGACGGAGCCTTTGCAGGTTTGGCAGATTTGGCCACCTTCTGTCAAAGCGATAAGCACAGTATCAGCCAAGATGCTCAGCTCCATGCAACCCAGCAGAGGAGCACGACCCTCAGAGCGGCTACACAAACCACCACTAGAGGGAGCCCAACCTAAGCTGGGAAACAAACAGCAGAGGGGAGGGGCCAGCTTTGAAAACCACCCCCTTACCACCAATCAATAGTCGCCTGCCCCTTTACCGCCGGTTACTCTGCCGGTTCATGGGTACACCAGGCAGTTAGCGACAAATCCCACCCACGGCAGGCTGTTCAGTGCACCCGCCTCTATTAGGCACTGGCCACTAGAGTGACTGCAGACTACAGTCCGTTACAAGGTAGCAGCCCAGCTTTTACAGCACTGTGTCTGAGGGCAGAACACGTACAAGAGCAGGAAGTCGCTTTATACTCAAGATTTCGCAAAACCAGCTTCCAAAATAGGACGTGGACAGCATTCCAGCAAGACTGTAAATGTGGAAGCCGAGAACGCACAGCTGAGCGGTATGGGCATAGGCGGCCTGAGGAGAGGCGCGCGGAGCTGTACGAGTCGTCACTGGCAGCTGCTGCGTGGCCCATAGGCACGAGGGGGGCTGGCAGGGGGTGGGGGCAGGCAGATGGGGAAAACGCACACCAGCGACATCAAGCTGAAAGACACAAATGCAGGACTTGCCTTTGCCTTGGCGGGACTCTTGTTTTTGCTTCCCTTTGGTCTCCCCCTCGGCCTCTTTGGAACCGGGGAACTAATGGTCTCCTACAGAGAAATGAAGTCCTTCTTGTAAAGCATACTTTAAGGTGGCCTAGAAACCAGTCACCACCCTTAATTCCTCTTCTAAGATACTCTTTCATCTGTTGAACTGTAGGCAGTATTACACAATCCCTTTCAGTAACTGAATTTCCCTCCAAACAGCAGAAGAAATTTAGGAGTCAAGTCAGTGGCTGTTCCCGGAAGACCCCCACCACCCCCCC
>JAODJW010000127.1:19770728-19798254 GCA_026777045.1 Hyperopisus bebe | reverse complement strand
TAAAAACTATTATAAGGATTTTCAGCTTTATTCACTTTTTTAGACACACTGCTATTATTCTGAACACAACTGTACATGTGTATACAGAACCCTTTTCACTAAGCAAAGTCAGTGGAAAATTAAATTAAAAGCACATGCATAAATTTAATTCTTAAATCTGATGGTTCCAAACAGGACAGCAGACATCAAGATTTGTCTGCCTAGTGAGAGGCTGAGTTTGCATAATAGACATTGTTGTTCTTCTTGTTTATTCTATGGAGGATGTATTTAGTCGTTCCAGTACAGAAGAAATTATCCTGTAGCAAACAACAATATAAGTGACATACATTAATCTTGCATGTAAACTTGAGACATCTTGGCACTAAAGATGTCAGCAAATGAAGTTTTATATCCAGACAGGAAAATGATTAAAAGTTTGTCTTTAAGGACATTTCACATTGATCTGCTAGAGGGGACACCTAAAGGGAGAGGAAGCACAAATGTAATGATGTCTGAAAAAGTGTTTTTGTTTGTTCTCGTAATATATTTAAATATCTCAAAGGAGATATTTTAAACACCGGTTTTAAAATAATTCATCTTTATAACTGATGGCAGAAACCAAGTTTTGAAACCCACTGTGGGTGGAATTTTCTGTGCCCTGTCAATCTTTGCGTAGGTGAAACTCGCTGCTGACTGACAGCACGCAATAATCCCACGTAGTGCAGCTTTTGAAGCCTCTTCTTCTCACTTTCTAGGACTCTTTCCTTAAACCTTTTTTACGTAGTCTCAGCAGGCGTCTGCATTGTTGATCCTTTGGCACATATCTTGTCACCGATGATCCAAGTTCAATGCCACACCAGAAGAACATCTTATAACTTCACATCGAATTAAGCTTGCAAAGTCTTAAGCTGGAAGAATATAAACTTATTGTCATGGTAGTTATATGTGATGATGACTTAAAAGTCTATCAAATAGGGGAATACTGATGAGAGATGAACAGAAAAGGGGAATGTACTGAAAAGTACAATTATTCTATATGGCCAAAGTATGTGGACACATTAATTAGAGGAATTCACTTGTTTAGCCGCATCCATAACTGATCAGGTGCAATTAAACACATTGGCATGTACTCATCCAGCAGCAAACCGCAGAATGGATGGTCATACAGCTAAGGCATCATCAAAAGATGCCATCTAGCCAGCTTTTGCAGTCTGCTGCATTTATGCCCTGCTAGAGCTGCTCTGGTGAAATGCAAGTGAAGCAGCTGTGGAATGGAAACATCTGGGAGCAAGTTCAGCAGTGATGTGGTCGGCCACACAAATCCACAGACGGGGACCTGGCATCCATACCCCACCTGAAAGGCAGCAAATCCCACCAGCAATGTTCCAACATCTACTGGAAAGCCTTCCCAGAAGAGTACAGGCTATTAGAGCAACTAAAGGTTGGCCAACCTCATATTAACACCTTTGGATTCGGAATGAGACATTGGACAAGCTGGTATCCACATACTTTTGGCCATATAGTGTTATTATGTTCTTATATAGTGTATTTTAATTAGCCAAAATGCCAAATGGCAATTGCATACAAGATTGCAACTAACTTCTGGGATGGACAGATATACGGGACGTTAATGAGGAATATTTATAGATAAAATCTATTCTTCAAAATCATTCAGTTGTGTAACATCATATGACCGAACAATTTGTGTGCCGAACCAAAGAGTAAATATTGGTTGCCATTTATAATTGTTTACTGATGACCACTCAGGTACCAAAAGGCAGTAATAAGAGTCTTAGCTACAACAAAGGTTTAACTTATTCTTACAGAAATACCCCAATACAGAATAAGAGTTACATTTTAAGAGACAAGATTCTCATTAACAAAACATATTACGAGAAATCCTAACCCAAATTTCATTTGAACATAATATTTTAGTATAACATCATAGTCTACTAACATACTATAATTTATGTTATTGCATTGTGATCACCTTAGTATTATATGTTCCGGACAATCATGGTAAATATCATAAGACCTGTAACTCATTTTATCCTTGTAACTGATATATGTGGTAATTTATGCTGTTTAATTTTTTTTACCTTTCTATCTTTTTAACCGCTTACAAACAGGGAGAATTAGAATTCCTAATAACCAAACCGAAAGAGACGGCATTCAGTAAGAAAAACAGATTTTGGATCTGATACTATATTAAGATACTATATGATTCCTGTACTTAGTTTTGCCAAATTGACTCATCATTAGAGAGTCGATGTCTCTGCTTCCAGGATAGAGTCCATCTCTGAATCTTCTACCTTGAGATGCTCCCTGCCTCAGTTCTCACCCTGCATCTTGTTACAGAGACTGTTTACATGAAGCGCTTTAATTAAATGGCTCTCTGCTTGTTTCAGCTGCTCTGCCTTCAGCGAGATCCATGCAAGCATGGAAATTAACAGTGATCTCACTTTTATCAAGTTGCCTGTTTTTAAGCAAAGGTGTAAAGGTGAGCTAAGCATGGGGGTATTCTTTGAGGAGAAAACAATGACGTAATTCTGCCTGTTTCACAAAAACCACTGATTAAAAATACCTACAAAACCCAAACTGGTAATAAACTAACAAACCATTGCATATAACATATATATATATTTAACAATTGGTGAGAGCTGAGATTTATTAATTGAGTTGATTTATTGAGCCAGACAGACAGACAGACAGACAGATTTGCAGACACACCAAACCCCTACCCAACCCTAACCTTAACCATAAGTAACCAAACGAAATACAAAACATTTGGCGTTTTGTAGTTTAATTACAGTCACTGATGTTTCTCAGATTGAGTTTCCCCTTGTGGTGACAGAAAACACGGTCCCCATAACATGAAGATGACGATGAAGATGAAGGCATTTATCCTGCTGGGTGACATTTCCCAGTCAGAGAGGCCCTGTCCCAGGATCACTGCTGATTCATTTTAGTAGCCTCTCCTCCTCCTTGTTTAAATTTTCATTCCAAAAACAAGGGTATTAATATGAAGTTGGTCAACCCATTGTTGCTTTAATAGTCTCTAGTCTTCTGGGAGAGCTTTGCACTAGATGCTGGAACATTGCCATAGTTGCTGCTGTTCAGGTTGTGTATTGATGTTGGGTGATCAGGTCCCTTTCTGTGAGCATGTGTGGTCGACTACTTCACAACTGAACTTCTTCCCAGACATTTCTAATTCACAGTCACTTCAATTGTGGTTGTCCAGGGTGGCCACCATCCTCCGTGGTATAAACCAACAGAAGGGCTACAAACCAACTGAAGGGCTACAAACCAACCGAAGGGCTATAAACCAACAGAAGGGCTACAAACCAACAGAAAGGCTACAAGCCAACAGAAGGGCTACAAAAAAATAGAAGGGCTACAAGCCAACAGAAGGGCTACAAACCAACAGAAGGGCTACAAACCAACTGAAGGGCTACAAACCAACCGAAGGGCTATAAACCAACAGAAGGGCTACAAACCAACAGAAAGGCTACAAACCAACAGAAGGGCTACTGTAGCACAAATGGCAGATGATTTTGATGATGGTCATGGGCGTAACGTGTCACGACACCCAGAGCATAGAGCCCTGTAGCATATGGCGCTACTTAGTCCTGGATCGGACCTGTCGGTCCAACAAATCCCATAGATGCTCAGCATGTTCCCGACCATCCACATGACGTGACAGTAAACAGGACTCATCCAGGTGACCTTCTATTGCTCCAAGGTACGTTTTTGATGCTTGGGTGTCCATTGTAGGTGCTTTTGATGGTGGATAGTGGTCAGCATGGACATTCTGAGGCAGGCCAGTGTTCTTTCTTATTTGATCTCAGGTGGTCCGGTTGCCTCATACTGGAGTCCCTCTGGAATTCTAGAGGCCCTCCATTCTCTCCCAGTGTGTCTCCCCATCCCTAATCAATCCTGATGTGGACCATCTGTGTACTTCCCAATTTAAGTTAGAGTCTTCCCATTGTCTTTGTCTAGCGTTTGGTTTGCTATGGCAAACCTCAGTGCCTCTCTGTATCCCAGATTCTGGCCCAGTCTGTACCCTATAAGCTATCCATTTAGTTTATGTGATTTTGTATTGGGTTCTCTGCTCAGGGCTGTATCAACTGGTTTGGTTTTGTTGTTTAATTATAACATTTACATTTAGACTTACATCCTCTCTTTAGGGGTTCCTGTGTGCCATACCCTTGCACATTGTGTCCAAGAGCTGTTTAACCCTACCCTCTGTACCAGTCTCTCCCAATCCAGTCCTCAGCGACCCACAGACAGTCCATGTGTGGCAGGGAGCACGGAGGGAGCAAAAACGTGGACTGTCTGTGGGTCTCCAAGGACCGGATTGGGAAACACTGCTCTATACTGACAGATAGTAAGGCTTATTGTGTCATAATGCATATTGTAACTGAAGACCTTTCTAGAATCATCCATCTGGCAATTACTTATGAATAGAGGTAGTACAGGGTACATGGCACACATTGGAGGGGATGACAATCCATTATAACGCACAAATCCCTCCCTCTGTGTGTTTGCATACCAAAAGCAGGGATTCCTAAATGTGTCTCTGCTGGCTGACCAACTGCCTGTGATAATGCAGGGGATTTTTCAGTGATGGTTTTGCCATTCTGCCGTGCGTTATGCAGGATGCACCTGGATGCAAATATGCTGTAGGAATAGATACGAGATGAATGTGCTGGAAGACGTGGTTTTTAATCCAATTCTCCCGGGGTGTAAAACGCAAATCGATGCACTAAGAAATTTTCCACAAAAAACGGGCTGCTCTTAAATAAGCATCCATTGTGCAAATACCTGTCAGAGAGTTAGGCCAAGTTAGCCCGATATCTTACAAATGCAGATAATGTTAAAAACTGACTGAGGGGAAGGGCAGTACCATCCTTCACATCAGAAATGAAGCAGAGGGCATTTAGCGGACCGTCGATTCTTTATTTTACCGGGTCACGGATATCTCATTAAAATAAGAAACATAACGGCTCTTTTTGTAACTTCTCAATATGCAGAGAGACCCACAATAAATGTCAAATGAATGTGAAACTGTTTCCTTGGGGGATGTGGGTAGGATAAAATATTTCACTCATATAAAAAAAAGTCTAGCCCCTCATAATATTTCTGAACTATGCAAAATTTTCATGAGTGAATGGAAGGCACCTCTCAAACAGGAGGATGGGATAGAAATGTATCTGT
Source organism: Hyperopisus bebe (assembly GCA_026777045.1). NCBI lineage: Eukaryota > Metazoa > Chordata > Actinopteri > Osteoglossiformes > Mormyridae > Hyperopisus > Hyperopisus bebe. Next base: position 19,793,058 of record JAODJW010000127.1, on the reverse strand, counting down.
TCCTTGCAAAAATGAAAAGCACGAACAAGCAACTACTGATATGAAGTCAGAACAAAATTCCACCAAGATCCATAGACTATAGGGTAAAAGTTAATAAATAGCGATTTATTAACACACCAAGTCGTACACATTGAGGGCTAAGCTCCAGGAATATCCAAAACCATGAATTCTGGGAAAACTAATGTCCCAAAAGTACATATACCTAACGTAGTATTAACTAAACTTGGTACTACACAAAATTAACATCAACTGCAGTTTTCGGTCATAATTCAGAAAATACAGTGTATTGTTAACACATTTCAAAAATATCCATCCATCCATGTTTAATTTTCTTATCATGGACATTACGAGACATCAGTTCATGCAATTAATTGAATGTGGCTTAGGAGGCATTTAACTTGACAATTTTTAGTTTCGCTCAGTTGCTAGTTGGTAATATTGTTTGGTTATTTTTGTTTTTCACAGATTTCGCCTACCTTAATTAAGTGTTGGTTTATTATACAATAGTAGTTTTCCCTAAAGTCTAAACTTCTGAGTAGAGAAGTGACTAGATAGAAGATCATCCCTGCTGCTGACAATGTCATAGACGTCACACACACAGAGGCACGCACGCTTAAATGTTCAGGTTAAGCTGACGTGCTGCATAAAGACGAATTTAAATTTCTACCACTAGGTGGCGTAAACATGCACCTTCGAAGCACATAATGGTTAATGCCTAGCCCTGTCATCACAAATCACAGATACCGGAAAGAGACACACTGAGGGATGTGTACAGAATTAATGAAAAAGACGGAAAGACATTTTTGTCACTCACAGCTGTTTACTTGTTTGAATATTCTATGCATGTATATGAAGGTATTGCATTTATTTAGCAGAAGCTTTTAAAAGAAGGGTGAAAGTTAAACAAATGTATAATTGATTTAATATATCAGCAAAGGTATATGCTTGAAAAAACTACTGTAAAATTTTTTAAAGTTCTGCTCCATGCATCAAATTAAATAAATCTACTTATTTAATTAATTGAAATGATATCCCCTCACCTATTTAATACGAATTGTCTTGCAATTCCTTTGCCACAACTTATATTTTGTGGTTTGACCATATATGTTTGCCCATCCAGTGTAAATGTGCTTTGTGGTCTTGGAAAAGGCGTATGACTGTGTCCCGGGGGTATTTTTGGGGTAAGGGGTCAGGGTCGGCTAAGAGTGAGAGTTTAGTTCACATTGCCAGCAGTAGGTCAGACTCTGCCAGTGCTGCCCCTTGTCACTAATTTTGTTTAGAAGCTTTATAGACAGAATTTCTTGGCATAGCCAAGGGACAGAGGGGGTCTGGTTCGGGGGCTTTTCGCAGATGATCTGGTCCCTGTTCATCCGTCCTGCTTGGGGATGAGTTACTGCCTCAAGCGCAGGAGTCCAAGTATCTCAGGGTCTTGTTCACGAGTCATTGAAGAAGGGAGCAGGTGACTGACAGGCCGCAGTAATGCGGACGTTGTACCAGTCTGTCGGGGTGAACAGAGAGCTGAGCCAGAAGGAGAAGCTATCGATTTACTGGTTGATCTACATTCCTACCCTCACCTATGGTCCTGAGCTTTGGGTAGTGAGAGGTGGCGGAATCATGTGGCATAAATGAGCTTCCTCCACTGGGTGACTGAGCTCAACCTTAGAGGCAGAGTGAGGAGCTCAGATATTCAGGAGGGGCTCAAAGTAGAGCCGCTGCTCCTTCGCATCGAAAGGAGGCAATTAGGGTGGTTGGTCTATCTAGGATACCTCCTGGACACCTCCCTGGGGAAGTTTGGGCATGTCCAACCAGGATAAGACCTTGCGGCAGATGCAGGACATGCTGGAGAGAGGAATTCCCCTAAAGGAGCTAGCTGGGGAGAGAGTGATCTGGGCGTTTCTGCTTAGAATGCATTTTCTTGGAAAAAAGAAAATAATAATAATAATTGTATTTATTATTTATTGTATTACTATTTTATATTTGTTTATTTTGTATTTGTAAATTTCATCCTGTGTTGTCTTAATCCAAAGCGACATACTTTTGAGAAGGCAGGGTCGGTCAGGACCTGGGTTAAGGGTTATGGGCCTTGATCAAGGACCCAGAGATAAAATCACTTCCCACAGTAGATGAACTGGCAACCCTCCGATCACAGGCCCAGTTTCCTAACCTGCTGATCCACGCACTGAACCAAAGAAGAGTGTATAAGGCACATTATAAACGGATGGAACTGAAAACCACAAATGAGGCCTGACCAGTTGCGTAGTAGTGCGGTCCTGTTTCTTGATGGATCAGCTCCGAAATGATCAAAACTGCTGGGAGGGAATTCATGTATAAAACTCGTGCAAAGTCAGCAAAAAAGTGAAGTCAGCAAAGTCATTTATTTAATTTGTGTTTACCACAAGTTGGTTGCGTAATCAAGTTTTCTGGCTATTACCAGGAGATCTAGCTATGTCATTAGTTTACATTTTCTTTTTATTTATGTTTTTTTAAGCTTCCCAACAGTCCCAATTTATTTTCTTATGTGCCAGCACTATTGATAAGAAAATGATGTCATAGTGAGAAAGGACTTTCCCATAAGGTTTGGGACTGACTTAATACTGTCTGTAAGCTCTCATAAGGATTTGCTTCTTGCTTCTCATCCCTCAGCTGCAAAAGGTGTTTGGTCAGAAGCCTTTCCACCCAGCCGCTATTTGAGTGGATTAATTAAACAGACTTGGGCCAGCCTCTTTAGTTTGGAGCTACGTAATACTTATCGAAGGGTGAGAGTGTTTCATGCCCACCAAGCTGTGGTAACTCCAGTGGTACTTATTCCTCTGGTCCCTGGGTACCGATCAGATAAACGGGTCCGGAAAAAGCAAAGTCTGGCATTAGGGCAAATTAATTTGGCTCCTGGATGCCCTCCCATTTTGTTCCTTCCCTGGTTACCATTCATCCATCTTCTGAAACCGCTTCTCCTATTCAGGGTTGCAGGGGACTGGAACCTATGGCTGCAAGGCAGAGGACGAACCAGAACGGGGCACCATCCCACGGCAGGGCACACTCACACACCATTCACTCACTCACCATTCGTTCACACACCATTCGCTCACACATGCGCACCTACAGGCAATTTGGCAACTCCAATTAACCTCAGCATGGTTTGGATTGTGGGGGGGGAAGTTAGAGCCCCCAGAAGAAACCCCACAACAGCACAGGAAGAACATGCAAACTGCACACAAACACACATAATCCCAGCAGAGACTGGAACCAAGGTCCCAGTGGTGTGAGGTGACAGCGCTTACCACTGCACCAATGTGCCTCCCACTGCTCAGGTTACTTTCTCCTTATTTACAGTAACAGAGAACAGGACATACACATCTCCTTGTTTTTTTAGCTGTTGGGATTGGCAGGTAGTTGGGGGGGGGGTGGGGGTGGATATTCTCCTGTGGGTTTCAGAATCATCTTTCATTCACTGTTCCGTTTATCAGCTGAAGCAGTTTACTTCGGGAGGTTGGGTGTTATAGCGGAGGCAAAAGTTATGCTGAGTGTAGTTTAAATGCTGATTTTAAGGCGCTTCTGAATTTTCTAGAAACCTGGTTTACCATCTGTGTTGCCGTCTTATTCATTCCAGGGATGGTGAGGGTGGTCCCTCTGGCTTTAATCTACACATAATGTTCCAGAGTTTCAGGCTTTAAGTGCTGAACAACAAGCTGTGCTCAGAGTCACATTGCTCTGAGACTTGCTTTCATTTTCACATTTTGAGTTTTGCTTGTGTAACCCGTTGGCTTCATTCGGTTCTGTAGTTCTGGTTTCCATGTTCTGCTCCGCACCCCCTTGCTCCACCAACCATCCGTGACTCCTCTTCCTGATGCCTTCTCCTGAAGCCACCTGCCCAATCAGCATCCCCAACTCCCATCAGATGCCTGGTTCCTGTGGTGTTTTGTCCAGTGTCCAAGGGACCATGAGGCGAAAATACTCTTGAGTGGGTGGGAAAGACTGGTTTGGGGTGTTCTGTTCATAGTTTGTCAGAAATTGAAGTCAATAAAATGAGTTTTACCAAGAGTCCCGCATGATAACCAGTAATGACATTTGAGCTCTGTTCTATACCAACTTTCTCAGAGATTGAAGATCACTAAAGGAGTTACAAAAAGTTGGGCTTCAAATATTAAATGGGTCACACCTAATCACCCTTTCCCTTCCTAATGTTAATGTACTGTGAGACTTGTAAGACTGTATGAAGTTGTATTTGAGGCAGGAGAACTTTTTTTGTGGACTGCAGCAAACCCTGAATGTAAAGGTTAACGCCTGAAATGAATTTGAACTCTTGGTAAGTTGTGGAGCCGATACCACAATCTCTGCAGTGACATTCGAGCAGCTACAGAGGGACTGAGAATGACTGACAGGAGCTGAAAAATGCAGTCATCTCAGATTTTACGAGAACCCGGTCCTTTAGCATCATATGGAAATTTCCTGCATATCTGTGGCCCAGACTGGCCAAGGATGTCGTCAGAGTTTCCAGTTCCACATTTCGGGCTGGTATTAGACTCCCCATGAAAATGAAGTGCTTGTGGTTTATATTATTTCCAAAATATATATCTTAAAGATATAGTTAATTTATAGCTTAATACTACACTATATGGCCAAAAGTATGTGGAGACCTACTTGTCCAACACCGCACTACAAAAACAAGGGTATTAATATGAAGTTGGTCAACCCATTGTTGCTTTAATATCCTCTAGTCTTCTTGGGAGGGCTTTGCATTAGATGCTGGAACATTGCCGTAGTTGGTGCTGTTCAGGTTGCATATTGATGTTGGGTGATCAGGTCCTTTTCTGTGAGCTTGTAGGGCCGACCACTTCACAACTGAACTTGATCCCAGATGTTTTGTCCTTCAGAATCACTTCAATGCACTAGCATGGTAGAAATGTGGGAGACTGACTTGTTGGAAAGATGGCATCCTATGACGGTGCCAAGTGCAAAGTCAATAACCTTTCCCGCACAACAACCGTCCATTCTGCTGATAATGATTGTTGCAGGAGATTCCTGCATAACTGCATAAGCATTAGCGGTGAGTGTGGATTAAATAGGAAATTCCTTTGATTAAATGAGGTGTTGTCAAACTTTTTTCCATATAGTGCACGATAAGCATATATCATGACATGTTCTACTTTAACATTGTAGCATACAGCTGTGACATTGGCAAAGGACCGAACATTTGTGTCCCAGAGGATAAACTCCTTAATTTTAACCTGATATTTTCAAAAATCAAATTTCCTTAGGTCCCACAGTAATTGAAATGTGTAATCGTCATGGTTGGCAGGCTACACGCGGATTGCTGGGCCCATTACCCGTCAGTCATCTCTCGGAGTACGTAACAAAAAAATTATTATTTGAGCTCCAGAATTTGATACCAGCTACTGTACCCTGAGGGCTGTTTCCTCAACAACAGCCAGATGTTTCGGTAAAGTTTTTCCAGCCGTAAGGCATCTTCAGCAGACATGCAGCATCCCACAGCCTTGCAGGCAAAATTCTTATTTGAATTTATTTCATTTTTGTATTTCATAGAGAAAGATCAGCCACTGCCTGAAGTGATCCGTTGTGCATAAATGCCTACAAGTTTACATCAAGCGCTGTTTTTATGTGCTGTCCAATTAGCAAAGTGGTCATTTTACATCCCTGAGCCTAAACCTGGCTCTAACCGTAAGAGCAAGCCGAACCTTAGGAAACAGCCCTGTAGAAACTGTAACAATAGATCTATACCTAACCCTTATTTAAACCTTAACCCTAAACCTAACCATACTCCTTGGCTATGTGACAACATCCACTGTTTTAGATAGCAATGTAGAAAAGCAGAGAGACTGTGGAATGCAACTTAATTTCATGACCACTATCTCCACCTAAAAGACCCTTTTTTCAAGCTACAATACCCAGATTAAAGATGCCTAGCTACTCTTGCCTAGCTACTCTCATCTCTAAAAGCAAATGTAACCCTGCAATTTTATTTAATTCTATTAACAAAATTCTGTCTCCTGTACCATCAGCTCTTCCAGGTGTCTCTTCTTCTGACTGTGATAAAGTTTGTCATTTTTTATTAACTGGATATCAGGTCTGGGATCTTGCTGCTTCCACTCCTCCTATCAATGACTACTTACAGGCAAGCTGTTGTAAGTGAATGGTCACCCATTTACCTCCATGATCTTGTAACTATTGGTCAACGGATAACTATACGTTCATCCCCATTTGATATCATTTCTACACCTCTTTTGAAAAGTCATTACCCCCTTTTGACTTAATAACATTAATTGCTCCTTCACCTCTGTTTTGGTCTATCCCTTCCATAAAAACTCTAATTTCCAGAAAATTACAGACCTAGAGCATCTCCAAACTTTCATTTATATCCAGTTACAGGAAAAGATGGTGGTGTCATCTGCACATATGAGGATCTTTATAGAGCTGTCCTGTGATGCTAGTCTGTGTGAACTAGGAGAAGAGAAGCAGAGAGCAGCCTCATGGGACTCCAGTGCTACTGGTCGGGGGGATGGACCGTAAACTGTTCACCATGACAAGAATGATATTTGCAGGAATGGAAATCCAAAAGCCAGTAGCAGAGAGCAGTGTCAATGCCCGTATCCATGAAAAGCAGAGGTACAAAGGCATTGGGTCTCCAGATGTTGCATAATGTCCTATAGGCAAATTTTAGCAGATGCAGTACTGAGAAAGGGGTACAGTGTTGCAGATTCCCTCCTACCTTTCTGACTGATATTTCTCTGTTGCTATGGGTGATCGTGTATTTTCCCCAACCTCTCTCTCCAGTGGGTCCCTCAAGGATCAGTATTAGGGCCACTTCTTATTAGTAGATACATACTTCTGCTTGGTAACATTATTAGGAATTTTTTACCATATTTCATATCATTTTTATGCAGATGATACTCAGTTATGTCTTTCATTCCCAGTCAGACTGACTGCCTTGCATGACTGCTTAGCAGATATCAAGAAGTGCATGGCGAACAAAAGACTTAAATCTCAAAGCAACATGTGAAATTGCTATCCCGCGTTTTTCCACATTAGAAACGTCTCCAAGTTACAACATAATGTCCCTCAGTCTTCTCTCAAGTCTATAATTCATGTTTTCATTTCATCTTGTCCAGATTATTGCAATTCTCTATTCTGCACCTGCCGCTCAAACTCAACACTAAAGAGGTTTCAGATGGTTCAAAATGCTCCCGTTAGACTATTAAGCAGAATCGGCTATAGATCATATATTTCTCCTGTTCTAGCTCCTCCACACTGGCTCCTAGTAAAATATAGGATAGGTTTTAAGATTCTTTTATTTACTTATGAGGCTCTTAACACTCAGGCACCCAATTAAATATATCCATGACCTTTTGACCCCAAAATCAGCAAACAGACACTCTGACCTTCGGATCAGTGTCTTCTTGTCATCCCCAGGTCCAAGTTTAAGAAGACGGGTCTGTATCATGAAGTAGAATTTCAGGTAGCCTGAGCTGGATGGACTTTATCTTTGTTCGTTTACATTTAGCCCAGACTACCTTAAATCAAGTTATCTGGCTAAGCAAGAAATCCTGCTTTATGAAACAGGCCCCAGGGCTGACTGAGCTTTTGTGGTTGCTGCCCCAAGGATGTGGTATCAGAATATTTTTTATCAGAATCTTTTTATTTGCCAAGTACAGAGAAGTACAAGGAATTTCTTTTGGTGCGGATGGTATCATGACAAACAAAACACACATACAAATAAACATCTAAAAGTAAAAATGCAAGGATTTTTTTGTTATTGGAGATGTGCAATGCTGAGACAAGCCTGTGGAAAATATAAATAAATAAATAAATAGATAATGAATGGATGTAATGTGCAAAGAGCTTACAGTGCAGATGGGTTCAACTAGTTAAAATATGACAATGAAGCTTGAACAGTGCGTGGTTCCATTTTGATAGTTTTTCATGGGTCCTTATTTAGAAGGGCGATGTGATTAGATCAGCCAACAATGTGGTGTCTTTTAAACAGCATCTGAAAGCTTTTATGTACAGACAGGCCTTTTATTGATGTGTAATATCTTTGTTTTATTTGTCACTTTGTAACATTTGTTGTAGAAAGGTGCTGTATAAATAAAATATTTACTTTGAATCTGAATTCGTTGAATTCCTTTAAAGGAATCTCTTCTCTGTAAGTGTTTGTGCTATTCAGGGCTGTGGGGGGTCCAGAGCCTATTCTGGACGTACAGCCACAAGGCAGGGAAAAACCCAGGATGGGGCACCAACATACACCTATGGGCCATTTGGCAAGCCAAATAACCACAATGTCACCTGGGGAGGAGACCAGACAAACCCCACAATGACGTATGGAGGACTGCAAACTCCACACATGGAGCCACGGTGGAGAATCAAACCCTGGCCTCAGAGGTATGAGGTAACAGTGCAGACCTCTGCACCACCATGCCGCCCCATTAGAGTCCCACGTAACAAGATGTGTTTAGTGTTCAAAGTTGTCTGTATTTTCCCCGGTAGGAAGTCTGAAAAATTAATTACCAATGTGTAAATGGTTGGATTGGGAAATGTCATTTTGGCTGCCTTCTGTCATCCCAATAACTGTTGTATTGCTCTTTTGTATGAATGCTGCTTTCTACTGGTGATTCCTAGTAATAGTATAATGTTGGGTGTGGGGATCAGGTGGAAGTTTCTGTGCACTTTGATTATGTATAGAAAGTTAGTTTCTTGAAAGCTAATAATTTGGGTTTGTAGCTCAGTCACATATGGGATTCTGCTTAGGTTGGAGTCCCCAGTGATCACTGGTGGCTTTGCTATTTTTATAGACCATGTTTTTGTGTCAGGTGGGTAGTAACAGTACTGGATTTTTAAAGCTGGTGAAATCAATCCATTGAAAAGTTATATAGGATACGTTGTGTTTATTGACTATTTTAGGAAGTTCTGCACTTGGTAATGCTTCTGGCTTTACAGGATGGGAACTCAGATGGGTTTAATTTACAGAGATTAGATTCTTCCAAGTCCCCACATCACTGCTAATTCACCTCCTTCCAGAACCTCCTGTGGTTGTGTGTACTGTTTGGCCGGACACATTGGTGAGGAAGTTATTCTGTGAAAATGGATAAGTACCCTGACATGTGTTTGTGTACGTGTCTAATGTGGGGGTGTCTGACTGGATGGTACAGCTGTGCTTCCATGACTGTGTTATCGCGGTCTTCCCCAGTACCACAGGTGCTGTGGTCCAACAGCATGGCTGTAAAGGAGTTTTGTGTGTTATGGGTTTTACAGATAATGAAGTATGTTTCCAAAACTCCCCCTCAAACAACAAACAGGCTTTTTCCTTTTGGCTTCCTGGCGCTACCCTATCTGTTATATGCCCTGTAGTGTTTTCTGTTTTGTTTTGCATTAATTAGTGTGTTTCATCATTTAATTTCTGCTTGAATCTATTTTTGACCACAATTTTACAACCTCCATTTTATGTTCTTGTTTTCTATTCACTGGTTGCAATAGTACTCCCTATTATCCCTATTAGGATGGCTTAGGGTTGCAGTTAGGGTTAGGTTTAGGGTTGCAGTTAGGGTTAGGCTTAGGGTTGCAGTTAGGGTTAGGTTTAGGGTTGCAGTTAGGGTTAGGTTTAGGGTTGCGGTTAGGCTTAGGGTTGCAGTTAGGGTTAGGCTTAGGGTTGCAGTTAGGGTTAGGTTTAGGGTTGCGGTTAGGCTTAGGCTTGCAGTTAGGGTTAGGTTTAGGGTTGCGGTTAGGCTTAGGGTTGCAGTTAGGGTTAGGCTTAGAGCGAGTCCCTCGTCTGGGCTCCTATCCTCTAGGTATTTTTCCATCCATTTTCTCATTGCCTTTAATCCTGTTGGGGTATCTGTGCTTGTGTCAAGGTTATTGATGTCTCTTGTGAAGAGGAATGTTGTGCCTAAACCATGATGTGCCTAATTCTGTCCAGAATGTCAAGTGTGTCTTTAATGTAGCTTTTTGTGTATTATGGAGAGGGGATTTATAAAAATAATGCATTCTGCTATTTTGCAGGACTTGCTGTTGCAGTTCGTTTCTGTGGGTCTCCCCACTGGAACGTCATATGAATTGGTCCAGGTGTGGGGGTCTTTGTGAGTTTGTGGTTATAAATAAAAGATTCCTCTCTGTCTGCACATTTTTTTTGAGATTATATTTGTTCCAGTAGAGATGGTATGATTTTGTGCATTTCTTTTGCTGAGCTTAAATAAATTGGATTTGTTAATTACTTGTAGTGTTCTGGGGTATTTCATTGTCTTTCCGCTTCCAGAATGTACCAGTCGTGGTCCATTATAATTATTGCACTGCCCTTATCTGCTGGTTTGATGACTGTTTGCTTTGTGCCCGTTCTTGTAGAATGGCTGTTTCCCTCTCTGTGATATTATTTCTGTCTGTGTGTGTGTACTCAGCTCCAACCAGCCACCTTCTCCATAACAACTACGCCCCCTTTACCGATCTCACTCCTGGCAATATAAACAGCTGCAACTCATTTCTGTGCCAATTCCCATGATTCATCTGGTCCATACAAACCGGTCAAATCAACAACCCATTGCAAGGAATCATTTCAGTGTTCAATCACCGAGCGTGCTTCTGTCTTCATGTTTTCTCCAGAGTGCCTTCGTACCTTGTGATTCTGTGTACGTACGATCCCTATTCCTCTGCCCAGTGGGTATGATTCCCGACACTTCCCCCAGTGCGAGTGTGTGTGTGTCTCCGCTTTCCGGTGTCTGCACTCGTACTTCTGACCCTGTCTTTGGTTGCTCTGCACTTGGAGGTTTCTGCATTACAGCGTGTTGGTTTCAGGTTCAGATGAATCTTCTGTCCTCTTTGATCTGGTCCCCCACTTCCCTGGGGATCTGGTTGTCTTGCAGTTCCCAGGTTGATTTTAGCACGAACTGAGTATGTGTTATTATTATTATTTTTCTTCAGAAGAAGGCTTCTTGTTTTAGCCTTAGGTGATAGAGTTGTAATTCCTCTCTCATCTGTTCCTTTTGCTTTTTTGAAATTCCTGTTGTGGGTATGAATGTCAGCTCTTTGTTTAATAATTTGATTTGGTCCTCCAAGGGGTTGAATTGTTTGGCAAGGATGACAATGCTCTTGTCCCCCATGTAGGGACTTTTAGTTTAACAGCTGTATCCAGTGGTCGAACATTCTTATGGCTGTATCTGGTGTCCAATGTATCTAGTCCACTGTTGCTGAAATTCTCTTGGTCCAGTTACAGGATATAAGGCATGTTCTTCGTGACATGGCTGTTGATTTCTTCCAAGCTTCTCTGGAGTCCTTTGCCCAGTTTTGGTGAGTACTAGATGAGTGGGATTCAGATCTCTGCTCTTGATAATGTCTCTTTTGGTTATTGGTACATCCTTTGTTGATGCATGATTGCAGTCTTCCATAGGTGATAACCCCAAATGACAGAATCACTAGTGAGTCCTAGTGTTCTGTTCTGTCTTTTCCAGAACTGCTGTTGCATGGCTGAATGTCCCTCCAGGATCACTGTACATCTGGAAGTTCCGGTAGGAGAAGGGAGGATGAATAGATTTGAATCTCCTATGATGATGATTGACTCCGCAGGTCATAGCTCCAAGTCAATGTTATCCCTCCACCTCTATATGTGTCTTCTTGGTTCTGAGTTTGTCCTCAGTCCCTCCTGGGGACTAGGATGGGGGACGGGCTTTTACCAGTGACTTCCACATGTTTCAGCCGAAGTGTTTTGATAGGTCTCATTTGTGAGTTATCCAGATGTGCCTGTTGCAGTGGAGTGATGTCCTAAGGCAGCAATAGCACTGTGCTGCTCCAGAATGGAAGTCCCTCCCTCCTCTGCTCCAGTAGGGTCTGCCTTGCAATCAGCAGCCCCTCTCTGTACCGGTCTTCTTCCTCCTCTGTGTTTTCTTGGGGGAGCTGATGTCTCCTATTCTCGAGGATGGCAGGAATTCGATGAAGTCTGGCGGACCTGTATCTGGTTTGTTGTGGTTGTCATATTGGGTGCTGGGCTCGTTTCATAAATCTTCTGGAAGTACTTCTCTACCCATGTCACTCTGTCCCACTGGAAACTGGTCCTCAGCTTCTTCCTAGCCCACTTTGCTGCGATCCTGAAGGTTTCCTGTCATTCCGGGTTGTCCAGCTTGATAACTTCCCGATCTTCACTCAGGACCGGGAGCCTGTCCATGTTGTGATCTTCTGGAACCTTCATGCAGGCCTGGAACCAGTCTGAATTCAACACATTCAATAAAATAATAGACTGTTATAAACAATAAATTGGTTATCTATGCCATTTATATCCACCATATTTTATATATGGTTTGGACAAGAAGGCCATAACTTCAGAGACAGCATCACAGTCCCTTTCGTCTTGTGTTCTTCAAGTGGTGAATCATCTGGTGATCTAGAATATAATCCTGGTGGCTCTTGGAGGGACCATTGTGCATTTACAGTGCTTGGATGTGGTGCAGCGTAGTACGTCTCTAGAGTAACAGTGATTGCATGGTTCAGCTGATGGTAATTTTCAACCTAGGCCTAACCCAAGCTATAACCCTAATATCAACAGATTGGTTAATTTATGATTTTTGCTGTGGGTGGGGGGAAAGAAAAAATATCCCAAGGAAAATACTTGGGAAGTCATACTTAGTGAGGCTGAGAGTGTTTGACAGTGTCAGTATTAAAATCACACTGCCACTTGCTTTCTTTGCCCGTGTCTAGCTGGGTGTGGGTCACACTCAATCACAAATTTGTTGCACACTGAGGAAACTAAACTAGCTTATGGGGTGAGAATTGCTATTTGAAGCAGGAGATATGCGGACGTGCAGGGATCAAAGATAGCATCAAGTCTGGCTTTTACGGCTTGAGCAGACAAAAGGCTTAGGTACAGGAAAACATAAATCCCCCAAAAATATTATCTAGCTCTTCTTCAAATGTTTTTAATTTATAAGTATTTTATCTCAAGATTATGTCCACCATAAGTGTTTTAAAGACGTTTTCAGCCTGCAATAAAAGTTCAGTCTGTATTGAAATCATTACCATAAGACCTACTTATATTCTAGGCAAGTTCTAACACCTTGTAGTCAGTCAAGGTCACAGGTGGGCTGGGAAGGTCACGAGGCCACCCTCAGTCCTCCATGATCTTCAGAAGACCTTCAACCTCAGTAAGATCTCCTGTTTGGGGAGTGCTGGAATAGAAATGGCAGGATGCTTTGCAGTATTTTGAATTTACAGATCCTCCATCTTGCTTTCAATAAATAATTTGCTAGCGTTGACATGTATAAATCTAACATTTCACATGTTATTCGGTAAGTGCGTTAATTGACACACTAAGGCATTTAAGCTATTCTGCTGCCATCATGAAGTCAAACTACTTTATTCCTGTCACTCTGACAGGGATATTTTAATGAGACAGTATGCTGAAGCCGAAGTCCTCAGATATGTCTGCAGTATTAATCCCACTGTTTTGTTTATCTTAACAGTTTTTTAAAAGTGTTTGGGTGGGTTGGGTTTGTGTTCTTGAGCCATGGCACCAGGCATCCAGTGAGTGCCGGTGATGATGCCCCCCCCCCCCCCAGCCAGGGATGAGTCGGGGAAACTCAGAGGGAGACATGGCAAGGCTGCAGGCTCCCTGTGTTGCGATTGGTCAGCTGAAGTTCCCCAGTACACAGCAGTGTGCTGCTTGCCCCCCCCACCGATCCTCACTGCCCTGGTATTTCACAAACAGATCCTCAAACAAGAGCCAGCAGGGAATAATAATGTATTTATTCTGCAGGAAAGCCCTGACAGGCGATAACAGATAAATGGATGAAGCAGGGGGCCGCATTTTTTACAGCTCAACGTGGGGGCAGAGGGACAGGAGCCACAGATTGGCCGCGGATCCTGGCATCACCATGCAGCTCACGGTACGCTGATGTCCAGCACCGATCACCGCCATACAGCAAGAGCCGTCTGCATTGGGGATCGATAAAAAAATGCGTCCTTGCCCTCAAAGATGATTAGCAACATAACTCTCCCAGAGCTCCACATAAGTGTATAATATGCTTTTGCTGAATTCCAAAATGTTTTTTTCCCCACTTAAAGCAGTGAGGTTTCAGTACATTAGCTTCTGGTTGAAAATTGTAAAACTAGATGGTTTACTTCTGCTGATGCAAGGAGGCCAATATAGTACATTGGCATTTAACAAATCCTTGGGTATCTGCAAAAGCAAACTAAAAAATATATATATATATGTAAAGAGCATCTGCTTTTGCATTTATAAATTTGGGAGTGTTGTGGTGGGGTTTATCTACAACTGCGGATTTTATCTTTATGAAATTTGTCATATACCGGCTTTGAAGAAGATAAAAAAAATACAACATACAATGGAATCACCCTTAAGGAAAAGTGCAAACAATGAGTCTTGAGGGATTTTAGCTACAAAGTATTTTCTGTTTGAATAGTTTGTGTGCAGTAATAGACACTGTTACTTGTATTGATAAGTGTATTTTTATATAGTTCTTGTAAACAACAGTACAACGTCTGGTTCTTTTGGCTCTAACAGCTTTGAATTTGGTCAACAAGTTGGGAAAATTCAAATTTCTTTTCCCTCACCTGCTAACTTGAACAATACATCTCCTGGCTTTTTGTGTCTGTCTGAATGTGTGTGTCTGTATGTGTGTGCGTGTGTGTTTGACAGCTCACAAGGCAAAGACTGCGTGATGACGATGCCAAGCTTGTCTGACATACAGAAGAAAAACAAACTCCTTCAAATATGCTAGAATCACGATCGAGGGACTTTCAGCGGGACCAAAATAGCTTGAAGATGCGATAACACAGGGACAAAGAAAACTCAACGAGAAAAGTGGCTTCGGATTTAAGACAGAAATAACTCGGATCCCCTTTTCTTTCCTTCTGGCGTGTTTCTGGATTTAAATGGAACAGAAACAGAAAAAGGAACCTGAAAAACGTGACACAATGGATTATCAGGGTAAGCATGCGCCTGGGAGCGAGGCGAGGAGCACAGGGACTCCTCCGCCTGACAGAAAAGGATCTGCAGGTTGACGTCAGAGATATTCAGAGCCATTACCCTCCACTACTAACACAGGGAGTTTCTTTGGGGAAGGATGTTAAAATGACAGCAAAAAAAACCCAGCGGGGAAAATGGCGCCTCAGCAGTCATCACCGCCGACGTACCTGCAGTAATAGTAGTAAATGTTTCTAGAAGGTTCCATCCCGTTTTATCATTTATCTTTATCTTTAATCTTAAAACCAAACTCTCCAACCATCCATTTTCAGTAACAGCTACATATTAACAGAGATCCCCCCTCACAAACCAGTCACAGAGCTTGTACACACACACGCACACACACAGACGCTCATACAATATACACATTATAGGCAATATAGAATCACCAGCTCACTACAGTATTCAATACTGAAATGCATTAATGTACAAATGATTCTGTTGCCTTCATTGAACAGTTGTAGAGGATGTTTTATTCCTGTTGGTAATAGCATGTGTATCTGAGCACCTTAACAAGCCGGTCGGTCCTGAAGTGCTGAAACCATTTACAGTTATGCAACAGCAGCAAGAAGGTGACAGACTGCTGGTTTTGGCCATAATCATCCTGCACTGACCCAGATGTCTCATTAGTTGTGCCCATCAGTCAGTATAATCTTTAATTTTCCTATTTCGTTTCTAACTTAATAAAGAAAAAAGGCTCCAGCACCATTCCTCTGTATGCGTCTGTATACATTCATTTTTAACACGTTCATACGTATTGTTGGCAGTGAATGTGATGCTGGTGAATATTCCATGTGGGAAATCAGGCTTTGAAAACTGTAGTCGGTGGGACTATTGTCTGCGTTCATTGGCTGGTTTTAGCCAATGGGATGCCAAGTAAACCAGCAATTGACAGCTCACAATAATTCAACTCACTATAGTTATCAAAGCCTCATTTTACCAACTAGAACACCGCACAGTGTAACCCAGGGCTGCCCAGCCCTTCTCCTCGACATCCACCCCCCCACAGAGCGTAGCTGCAGCCCTAGTTTAACTCACCTGATACAGAACATCAGACGCTTCAGTAGCATCTCAATATTAGAACCAGCTATGTTTAAGCCAAGCTGACTCTAATATTGAGCTACTACTGGAGGGCCTGATTATCTGTATCAGGTGTGTTAAATTAGGGCTGCAGCTAAGCTCTGCGGGGGGGGTGGATCTCGAGGAACAGGGTTGGGTTGCCCCGGTCTAACCAATTTGCAAATTCTTAAATACACTGATGATATATTGTTTTATTTACCCCATTGAATGTTTCCTTAGCGCTTTATTTAGACTGACTATTATTTCGCCTTTGCTGATGTCAGCAGGATGGGACTCCCTCGCTGCCCCAGTGCTGCAGGCGTGAATCTAGCCTCAGCATCTTCTGGGTGATTTTTTTTCGTATTCTGCCCATATTCTTGTGCTTCCTAAGACGCTTTGGGTCATCACACTCAAACTGCATTACATATCTATACTTTTACCCATGAAGACATCTGCTGCCCCATGAAGATCTATCTGTGCACTGTCCTTCATTTGCCAGTGGGTCTGGCGCCAGCTGGAAGATGTAGGGTGGGGTTCGGGGTGCTGGGGGGTGTTTGGATGTAAGGCTGAACTCCATCAGAAAAACAATAATAGCTTGCTATTTTCCTATTTACAAAATCTGTGATTGGTGTACATTTGCCCAGCCTTGGGATGGGGCAAGCTTCTGACTACCAACCCTGGACAAATACAAGGTTGCCATCTTTGGGCTGCAGGCTGGGGTGAAATAATCAATTAGAAACAAGTCTGTAGACACATGCACAGGCATTTATAGGTATGTAGAAGTTTTATTACCTTATAAACAGTACGTAGGGCTTGCAAACTGCCCAATGCTTTTTATGTAGCTAATTTTAGGTCTATAATTGAATAATATAGATTCGCTGTAAGATTTCTTGCATGAGTGTGAGAGTCGGAAAGCACGAGCGTCACGAACGTCACGCCAGATGCGTGACAGCTGGCAACCCTGCAAACAGCATCTCAGATCTGAGGAAGTCCTAGCAGTCTAAAGCACTACCATGCAAAGGTAGAAGAATAGACTAAGGAAAGATATTTCTCACATTAACTTAGTTTACAACCACAATTAAAATGCAAACTTCGGGTAGGAGATTCATATTAATATTAAGTTGCAAAAAGAGCACAAAAAAGATTTTAAAGATTTTAATAAACCCTTAACCTGCTACTGAAAAAGCAGCCTGATAAACTCGAAAAGGGTGATAAAAATCTATAAACTCAATCAAGGAGGCAATGGCCAACATAAGCAGTTTTATCTTAATGAGCGAAAGCCATTGGGTCTGAATGGCCTGTGTGGGAGGTCTCAGATCAGATTAGCGCCTTCGCCATGCTCATGTAAATTTTGCATTTAGCCTCTGCAAGGGGTAGAAAGTGCAAGAACACTGCTCCTGTTTCTGAAACTAGGAGCCATCCAGCTAAATCAGAGTCACGCCATTTGGACATACCATTAAGACTGTGCGGCCTCTTCTCTGCAAGGTCCCCAGGAAGTGAGCTGTACACCATGTACATCATGTAGGTGTCCCTGTGGTGCACACGCACAAGCAGAGGTGACTGGTGAACGATTGTGTTCAGGGGTGATTCTAAGACTCTTTAAGGTGGAGGGGGAGGAGCATAAGATTGGTCATAATACATAAATAGGGGCCAACCAATGATATGTTTTGAAGTGTTGATTGACAGGGCACTTCAGAAGCTAATCAGCTTTGAGCTTGGGCCAGCAACCCTGTGGCCCGCCCCCTGTGTACACCGCTGAAGGTGGGTGCCACACCAGCAAATCTGTGTTTCAGTTTAACATACAGATATCTCAGTCAGGGTGCCTGATATAAGATCTTATTAAGAGTGCCCCCTGAATGGCTAGTCCTATAGGCTCAGAAACAGATTTCCCATTTGGCACTCATGCAAACTTCTAAGCTCCTACATCCAAAGCCTGTCGACAGTGGCCCTAATTCAGCTGCAACTAATTCTGACTTTAATTCTGAGCATTGTGTTTGCTTGGTCTGTGCTTGATGAGTGGGAATATACTGCAAAGGGCCACACAGATTCTGCTGCTCCCTCCCAGGGAGCAAAAATGTGGATTGTCTGGCAGGGAGCTGGGAGGGAGCAAAAACGTGGACCGGCTGGGGCCCCCCGAGGACCGGATTGGGAAATACTGGCTTAGCAGTGAGTCCTGTGCCTGAATGTCATTTATAACTGCACTGAATTTAAATTCAATTAAATTTGGTTAAAGTCTCTATGTTTAATCTGGTTCCGTAAATGGAGGAAGCCTGCAGCCGAAGGACACATTCCACGTTTCTGGTCCGTTTATTCGTTTTGGCCTGGTGACCATGTGTTAGGGCCCAGAAAAGTGCCTTTTTGGCAGCTTTGGTAATGCAAGCGGATTAGCAGCAAGATTAGAAAACAAATCACAAGGGCCTCTTAACCGTTCACTTAAATAAGGTGTGATAAAATTTGACCCCACAGTAAATGATCACAAGCTCAAAGGGAACAGAACTTAACTTGATTTGTGCTGCTGGAAAATGGCTGTTTCATTACATCCATGGGCTATGGTTATTACCCTATCAGCAATCTATTCACTTGGATTAAATACGAATACTCATGCACAGCACATGTGGTTGGTTCAGCTTATTCCCTCACACCTTTTGAGATCCTGTCAACGACAGATATTTTGACTTGTATTTTTTATGTATCCATTGTATAAAACAGAGATTTCTCTTTCCTTTTTGGCAGTGCAATGAAATGCTTTAAATGGCCAAGTAAATCAATTGACAGTTGCCTTCAAATGAGTTATTTACATGCAGTAGGCATACCCATGCCATACAAATTATTAGGAGGTTGATTGAAAATTATGTAAACATATATCTAGACATATTCGAGGGAGATGCATGCAACACACTTTGACCCACTTAGGTTCTGCCAAAATGTGCAGTGCGATAAATTCAGATCACAATAGATTACCTGGTTTTTCTTTGATCCCTAATGGTACATGCACTCAATAATGATAACGATGGTAATAGGAGGATGTAGGATTATTATTTGACTGTTATGAGGAGTTACCAATAGCACAGTACCACCAAAGAAGATGGATTAAACAAAAGGGAACTACCTGAAAACTCTGTTTTGCAGGTTGTATTGTTTAAGTAATTATGCGGCTTGCTCAGCCAGTGCATAAAGAATGGCTGTACTAGATCATGGTGTGTCCTCTAGTTAAAAAGTCGCACAGCCATAGAGTATGATTGATGGGAGGAATGGTGGTGCAGTGGGAAGTAATACAGCCTCGTATTTTCAAAGTCAGGGGTTCAAACTGCACCCCTATTCTGTGTATGGAGCTGCTCCGATTCCCCTCTGCAGTCCAGTGATGAAGCAGGTGAATCAATGTCTCCATCCTGTGATGGACTGGTGTCCTATCCAGTGTGTTCCCCTGCTCTGCACTGCATGGGACAGACTCAGCATAGCCCTGCACTGGAAATGTGGTTGAAAGATAGGTGCAGTGTCAGGTACAACTCCTGATTTGCTGGGAAAGGTCACAGCACAGAGGGAGACACTGGCTTCACCGTTGCAGCAGGAACAAAGTTGATTTATTACTTTTGCAATGGTACCTATGTAAGCAGAACCACAGCAGCTGTTGGTGTAGAATCTGAAGAAATAAATAAAAACTTAAAGAAGTTAGATGACTATAGTAGAAAGTTGGCAGCTTGTTTAAGGCAGAGAAAAAAATATTAGGAGATTCCACTCCTTAAGTGGATAGCTTTTAGATAAATAGCTCAAACTGTCTTCTAAAAGGGACTTTTTTGCAGTCAGCAAGATGCTCCTTTTAGAAGAGCTCAGTGCTTCAGTGAGGCTTCTCAGCAATGACCTGCTGATTGCTCTCCAGTTTAGAAGAGCACCTGAGAAGCTGGGTTTGTGAAGGAGAAATCTCTGCGTTTAAAGCAGGCCTGCAATTTCCTGTACGGCGCCTAAGAAGGGGAATGCTGTAACCTTATTTGTTGGATCAGGGTTTCTTTGGTTACTGCAAAATGAGGTTGTAACACAGGCAGGGTGAAGGGAATGGGGGGGGGGGTGAAGTCAAGTGACAAGAAGATTGTGACCCTGTAAACCTATCCAGACTTCACTGCTCAATTTTTTTAGTGTTGCAGTCCTTCTGTATATTTCTTGCATGGTTTTTAACAAGCAGTACACATACATGCATGAAAATTACAGTGAATATCGACACGTCTGGCACTGTGAACTGGAACAGTATTAGGTTTTGACTTGAAACGATGAAGACCAGTCACGCCAGCGATAAGTAACCAGTTTCTGATGTTCCAGTAACAGAACAGCATTCGATAGTCAAATTTCATCTTCAGTCAAAATGATTATGGAATATTCAAAAAAGACTGAAAATCTAATTATTATTTGGAGGTTGGTCAACATGGCATGGCTACAGTGATTATCACCATGCAGTAGGGCATGGACTGCATCGACTTAATGTGAATCTTAATATCCCAGAATATCTTCTGTTGCTGCCATTAGCTTCTGCAGATGAAAAAGCAGAATTATGGTATAATCACGGACGACGTTGTAGTGCAGGGCTCTCAGACTCTAGTCCTGGGGGGCTGGAGCCCTGTATAGCTTATTTCTTCCCCTGTTCCACCATAAATGATTCAGCTGAAGAGCTGTGGGGTAATTAGTAGGAGGACTTGAATCAGGTGTGTTAAATGAGGGGAAACCCAAAAATGTGCAGAGCACTGGCCCCCCAGGACTGCAGTTTGTCACCGCAGTTGTAGTGAGATCCCAGCACACTCACTGCAAAGTGGGTTTCTCCCCAGATGTATTTCCAACACACGTAAAATATGACGAATGATCCCTGCAGTCTACCTGGATCCTGAAATAAGATTACAGCATAGGCCAACTAAAACTGCCCATGACCAGTTAACTGTAGGTAATCTGCAGATGTATTTCCCCAGTACATCTACAAAAAACAAACAGTCCAAAAAGAAAATAAATCTTCTTGGAATATCACGAATGCATATTTACTTTGCTAAGTAATTAAATATATATATAATTTTTATTGTTTAAATTGTATAATATCAGCCTCATCTGATATTACCATGAAAGCCCTCATGGTGAGCTGACCTGTCAACTAATCCTATTTGTTTCCAATTCATACTCAAGCTGGACCTGATCCATTTGCAAATGGATTTCGCATTTACCGGAAGCAGCGTCGTAAAAATAAAAAAATAAATAATAAGGGAAAACCTATCCATCAGCAGCTTTTTGTTCCTTCAAAGCGTCGATCGGGAACCTTTAATCGCCCCTTAACAAGCTAGTCCTGATTTGCAGTGCTGGAGATAAGAAGACAATAAGTAAACAATAAGTAGGTCTTCAGCTTTAAAAGATCGACCCGGCATGGAATCTTTCATGAATTACATAGGTGGGATTTTCTCCAACTCCCGCTTTGATACTATGCTCCTGTATTGATGTTGGAAATAGAGCAGCTGTGTTGTTGTCTTCATGCGTCAGGCAATATCCAGGGAGGACTTATCAATTATTCATCACAAGCTTGTTTCAGCTTTGCAGTTCGGTTAAGGATGCTGAGAACACGTAATTATTTTAGGTCACAGTTTCTTCAATTACACAATAGCCAACATTAACCATTTATGGCGGCTGGAATAGACCGATATCAATAAACAGTTTTTTTTAATCAATAAATTAAGATCATCCTGTCATGGTTGAACATACGGGAGTGACGCCTCTTTTTACGAAAACTTTAGGGGGACTTTATTTCATACACTACACCAGAAACTAAAGAACCACGAGGCTAGGCAGTTAAACGAGAAAGGCTAAACTAAATGCAGGGCAATACTAAGGGAAATGGCAACAAAGACCACTAATTGCGATCTGCAAATACAGGTAATACTAAGAAACTAACAAGCAGGAGCAAATGCATTGCAGTAAAATTCACAAAGACCAACAAAGAAATAGGGCAAGGGCAGGCACACATTTATGCACTAATAACAAGGGCTACATGAGGGACAGGTGTGGCCCATAGCAACTAAACACAGGAGGAGACACATGTAATGAACCACAAATGGGAAACAGGTGTGAGTAATTGACACACTAGGTTGGGAAACAATTAGGAACAGATTACATGGCCAGTGACATCTGCTGGCCAAACAGGAACATGACGTGACTGGCAGAGACAGATCCTAACACATTCAGCCAAATCCCTCCCAGGCCCTAAAGCAGGGGTCTCCAACTCCGGTCCTGGAGAGCTACCGTCCAGTAGGTTTTCCATCATACCCGGCTTCTGATGAG
>JAODJW010000127.1:19747806-19758602 GCA_026777045.1 Hyperopisus bebe | reverse complement strand
GGGGGGGAGGGGGGGGGGGGGGGGGGGGGGGGGGGGGGGGGGATCTACATGCACCAATAATGTCATTAATGGCAGGATATGAGGATGAAGTTGGAAGCACGCAGAAGGGAGGTGATTTTCACACTTCTGGAAGAAACATGTGAGACCCCACGATCCAATTCCAGGAAAGACGCTTC
This sequence comes from Hyperopisus bebe, assembly GCA_026777045.1. NCBI lineage: Eukaryota > Metazoa > Chordata > Actinopteri > Osteoglossiformes > Mormyridae > Hyperopisus > Hyperopisus bebe. The sequence goes on along the minus strand of JAODJW010000127.1, from coordinate 19,758,426 downwards.
TAATTTAACTGTTGGTGCTTTGGACACATTTATGGTCCTGTAAATGAATCGCATTTAATAATGTGAGCTAAGTATCCCTCCTCTGTTTACGGTTGTCTTGGATGTAAATCTGTCCATCCAGCTGGTTTTAATTTGCTTCAATTTGCTTCTCCTGGCAAGGTCTGCCGAGTAAATAAATCCTTAATATTTATGTACTTCGTTTTGCTCTTACTGTCAGATGCGTTATTTCTGGCTATACAATTAAGAGCATTTCTCACAACTATAAAAGCACACATGTGCCGCCTCCATCTTACGCAGCCTGACCCTGCTAGTGCAGGTAGGGGACCCCAGACAGAATGCCTGTATGTAAGTGAGCACATACAGCTTCACCTATCTGAATGCTTTTTTTTTTTTTACCTATGGGATGAAACCAGGGCATGTGGGAGAAACCAGCATGAACATAGACAGAACACGGAAATTCTACACATACCGCACTGGGTACGGAATCACCAGGAGGTGTGAGGCTGAATAGCTAGCGACCGTGTTGCCCAAACATGTAGTCTATATATGTAACTATATATGTTTCTAACTATAGAAAACGGGTGACTATTTGTGGCTCTCGTTGTATTTTACTGTTGTGGATGCAGAGGACGCCCATTCTGTTTTACATCCTCAGCTCCTCTGTAGGAGTCTCTGTTTGCGGGAGAGTAACGTTACCATTGGCCTGCACGCTTGGGCATGGAGCAGGGAAGCGGCACAGGAGCTGGGGAATTCGGATGAATGAGGGATTTTAATTCGAGAACAGCAAGGAACATGATTTACCATGTAAAGGACAGACGTCAATGACCGGACTGGGGAAACATACTTTAACGCAGACTTAAATACACTGGGCTAATCAACAACAACAATAAACAGCTGGTAACATGGGATTCCACATGAGGTAGATGAGGGGGCGTGGCTCATGGGAGGAACGGACAAGCAGGGCATGACAACTAGGGCCTGATCTTTTAAGGGCACAGTGGCTGGGCTCACAGAAAGCACCCTTTAAGCAGAGTGATGTCTGCCCCCCAATCGAAAGGTAGCTTATTTCTTCCAGGTGGTGAGCTTAAGCTAATTTCTGTGGCCATCCTCTGGGGAATTCCTCACGCCCTTATTGTGGTGGATCATCGTGGATCTGAGCAGAAGTTGCACTGCATTGTCACCGTTGTGAGGGATGCGTTTAACTGATTATGAAAAACTGTCAACCCCGTCGTCGCATAATTTGACTTCCTGAGCAAATATATTGCGATGGAATCGCTCAGTTTGCATATTGATAAGGTTAATTAAAATTTCAGAATGCTTACCTTGATGTCTCATTTGTGTTTATCTAGCAGAAGCTGTTGTCCAGAGTGACGTGCCAGTGCGGTATCTCTGCTGGTTACCTCATGAGATGATTTTTGTCCCGTTTTCATGGTTCACTGGAATGGGACTGTAATGCTTTTGCTGTGGGAGTTCGTGGAGGATCCTTCCTCGCTTCTGAGTCTTATTTCCGCATGCTGAGCCCAGATGCTGGGGCTGTCGGGCAGATCCCAGAGCTCGCTCTGTCCCAGGAGAGAGACGAGGTGGCTCCAGAGTTCCTCTGAGCCTTCGTAGTCTCATGCATTAAGGAAAAGCCGTTTTGGTCGTAAAACCCCGTTTCTTGACCTTACGGTAAGTTTTCGCCCTGAGGACTGCAGTACCGGTGACCCCTGTCCTTTGGTGGATCCCCCTGGTGGATCTGTGCCGAAAGCGGTCTCTGTGATTTCCTTTGTCCTGGTTGGCCTCCTCCTGGCTGTGGTGGTGAAGGGGATAGCCAGTCTGTCAACAGGGGGTGTAAAATTCCTGAAGGTGGATTGACAGGCGTGATTTCTTTGGTGACTATGGTGTCTGGAATGGCCGCATCTCCATTCCTCAGTTGACAGAATCTCTCCATGGAAAAATTAAATTTATCTCCCAGTGTATGAGGCGTCTCCACTGAATCTGATTGACATGCACATCAGTCAGCTTTACTCACTAATGAACATTTCCCTTGGCTCGGGCCACCAGATAATCCATGTCAGGGAGGACACTTTGAGCTAAGACAGGGTTTGTAAACCACCATTTCAATTAAAAAGACCTGGATTTCACTTAAGCACTGAGTTCTTGCTGTGTGCTGATTGGTCAGTCTCCAATCATGCATATGTCACTAATGTTAAAGTGAAATAGCTTGATTTAGTTTTTCAATCAAGGAAACAAACTAGTCAAAAACACTGAACTAATTAGCTAAGCACAGGAGCCCTTCATCGTGACACCGTGACATAGCTGGGGGCAGCTAATTCAGCGCCTGGGGGGCAGTACCTTGCTCAGGGTACCTTGCTGGTTAAGGATTTAAGCCTGCAGTCTTTCAGTTACAAGTGCGCTTCCCTAACCATTAAGCCACCACTGCCCACAGTGGTAGTTCTCAGTAAATCTAGTAGCTAGAAGGTTTTTTACAAATGACCAGTGACACTGCATTTCATGATGTTTTCTTGTTCAGCCAATGATATGAGTGAATGAAATGGCCCCTTTGGCACCTGTGGTACTTTTTGGGGAGGAAGTCAGAAAGTATGAGACATATATTTTTTTACAGTGTTTTTTCAGTGTTTCAGTGTTTGTTGTCGAGGCCATAAGAGTGTCACAGCCATGGATACTGGGCTTGTGCTTCTGTCGAGGGCCTGTTTCCATAGTCACCAAACTAGAAATTACACAAAAAGATTTGGAAAGGTAATTTTCAGAAAGCAACTTGCTCCCCCCCTTCCCCAATTTAAGTGGAACCTCTTTGTGATCCTTCTTCAGATAGTTTACCTTGCAGCAAAAAGCACTTTCAGAAATTCTTGTGTAGAGATATGGTAGTGATGTCAGTCAGAGAGCATTGCTCCTTGGGGGGGGTTGTTACTCGTTAACGGGGAGGTCTGATTATCTCGCCGACAAGATGGTGCGATGGGGGGGTTTGAAAGTCACAGGAGCGAGTGTGTTTCCGCTGAACCTCTGAAGTGTGAAGGCCTAATGAGAGCTGGCAGCCCAGAGCAGAAAGTGCCGGTGACATGTGGTACGCGATAACTGCCGAGTTATTTCAAGATTCCTCGGTCCCTCCCTGGACGATGGCAGCCGTCAGCTAACGGCTAATGTACATGATGCACATTTACAGGGGGGATTAAGGTATCGCTAGGTGTGCATTTATTATAATCTGTAAAAAAAAATTGTATATAAATTTCTTAAAAAAATAGGGAACAGGATAAGAGATGCAAATAGCCATGTTCCTGCTGCTTAAAAGTGCGAAAATGATGATGCCTGACAGCTGAAAATAGTTCCTGTGAGTCTTGTGGACCTGTGGACACCTGCTTCAGCTGCTTGGTTACTTTAGCATGGAAGAGCATGGAAACTACATGGAAGAGGTGAAGAGAAACTACAGGTCCATGTTTCAGGTAACATGAAAAATAATAAACCGGGCAGCTGAAGAGAGCAACTCCAAACAGACCCTCCAAGTTGGTGAAAAGAAAGAAAATCAGTAAATTGTGATGATGTGGCATAATTTTGAATATTTTCCAGGAGACTGTGACAGTGTTTCTTATTTATGTTTGACAGCAGCATGATCTGATGGTTTGGTGGGCAGCTTTGTGGCTTCGTAAGTCCTGAGTTCTGGGTCTGATTCCTGCCCCGGTTCTCTGGTTGTGTGTGTGTGGAGTTTGTACGTTCTCCTCATCTCTGTGTGAGCCTCCAGCAGCTCCTCCAGTTTCATCCCGCTGTCCATAACCATTAGGGTTTGTTGACCTGATGTATCTAAATTACCTATAGACCTTGAGTACGTGCCCTGTGATGGACTGGCATCCTGTCCAGAGTGTCCTCTGTCATGCAATTTTTCTGGTAGGCAGTAGTCTGTGACCCTGTATTGCTAGATGGATGGACTAGTTTGCTGAATGAATTATGTGGCAGCATCTGTAAGCCAGTAATGGTAAACAGAGCTGAGCTGGATGCCTTTAAATGGAACCAGTCATAGTTGATGATTGGCATGTCTGACCCTGCTTAGACAGATAATCTGTGGTGTAGACAGTTACTGTTTGATAGCCATGACCAATAGAGGCAGAGGGACCACAATCTCCCTGTTGCTGTTGCCTTTACCAGTGAATTAATCGCTAATATTTACCTTCCGGCTCTCCCCTGTAGTAATATCGGCACACTAATAGTGCCTGTTAAAGGGTGGTCCATTTCTGACTGATATTTCATCAATATTGTTCTCAGCTGCAGTCTGTCACACATGCCATAACCAGAGTGATGAACACAGCATGGTCTGCTTGGGTTCAGATACTGTTCAAGACATTGCTCCTTTAGCTCTGAATCTAACAGGCTCCTGACTCTCACTTGGAGACAATGCTAACAGTTCACAGGCAAAAAAAGATTCAGCTGTCATTGGCCAATAGCAGTCATGGATACCAGAAGGTTTTCTATAGATCTTGAGATTTCTTATGGTGTAGTAAGTGACTAAGAGGCCTCAGTAATGGCAAAGTGGGCAAAGCAAGGCACTTTCTACAGTGGGAATACTCCAGGGGTGATTCTAGGATGGGGGCCTAAAAAGGGCCTAATTCATATGGCCGGGGGTGGGGGGGAGGGGCAGCCTATGAAATGTTTTGAATCGGTAAGTGTCAAACGGAGAGGACACTCTGGGGGCCAATCAGCTTTCACCTGGGGGACAGTGACCTTTTGGCCCCGCCCCTTCGGGGTACTTGTTTGATCCACTAGCCATCCCCTTTGGTTAGGAGGCCCGGAGAATGGACTCCACTCTAGGATGCCCTATTGTCGTGCGGTGGGGGGGGGAGTGGAACCAGGAGGTGGTGGGAGTAAATCAAGCCACAAAGCTGGTGGCCCGTAGTGCAAAAAGAAGAGTGCGTGGCTACCAGCGCATCCGTCGGAGGAGGTGTGGAAGTTGTGGGTTCATAGGATGGCTCTGTGGGAAAACAGAAAAAATTCAACTGAAAAAATGTTTAAAGGGCTCTGGGGACTGGCCAGGCTGCTGAGCGTCTGAGCTGCCTGAACCAGCTGACTGTCACGGTTTGCATTGATTTGTTCGCCTCGCCTTCCTTCCCGGTGTTTCTGACGTTGTATATATTACTTTTATTTTGTGATTAACTTCTTCAGCCCAGAGTTCGAACGCTTGTGCCGTGACGCACTTTTCTCAGGCAGCGCTCCAGTCTCGCTCCTGCTGAAAATGCAGGTTTATTTTTGTTTCTCTTGAACGCTTTTTTTGTCGTCCCGTTTCCACCCTCCTCGGTGTTCCTGAAAAAAGGAATCGGCGGAATGAAGCTGTCGCCGGTTCTCGGACTCCCGGTGTTCCCTGGTTCAGTTGAGCTGAGCCACCCAGGCTTTCCTGTACTCAGGTGGGAGTAAATGTTGGTAGATCCAGGCCTCCTACAGCCCCGTTTGTTTGTCCTCCGCAGTGCTTTGTGTGACTCGCTGTGCATTTAATTGACACCGAGGGAGCCGTTACAGGCTTTTTTTGGATTCCGGAGCAACAGCGACATTCTGCTACATCTGCACCGCTGTATCTTGTCACGCCTTTTAGGCCTAGGTAAAGTTCCGGAGAACAGGGGACTGTAATGAGATCTATTTTTATGAAACTGAGATCATGCAGAGACAAAGATGGCACTTTGAAGCTTTTGTAGCGGACTTTTTTTTTTTGCATCTCTTCAGGTTCCATTATCTCCCCTGTGTCCATCTCGGGATATTTTGAAATGAAATTAGTCAAAGATCCAAACATTGTCTGCCTCAGTCTAAAATAGCTGTTTCACCAAGTCATGCAGTTGGGTGTGCTGGTGAATCTAAATTTCCCAGAGTATGTATATGACTAGCATCTGACCCAGGGTGTTCCCCTGCCTGGGATAGACTCCAGTCTCACTGCAGCTGTGTACTGGCTAAAACGATTTGGAAGATAGATACAGCAAAGGTGCTTCACTTGAGCACAAACCTCGTATTTCTGGGGTCCCAAGAAATAATCCTTGGAAAGTTACGTGCACGACAGCATAGCCTGCATGTGATCCGAATGCTGTGCTTTTTCCCTGCTTTGTTGTCCGGATTAATGTGGTAAAAGCGTGAGTGTAAGATAAGAAGCTTCAGCATGTTTTATGGTAAATTATCGATCTTGCAAAAGCTGCGGTCCTGACAGTGAGACTCTTCTGGCCCGACCCGGGACCCGGGACCCGGCCCAGCTGAGATGATACGTTTTATGCGATAGGCCCTTGATGGTCTTCCTGGAATTCGATCCCAGGCCCCTGTTGTCTGGTCGGCTGTCCAGAAAGAGTAGTCAATCATACGCTGGCTTTTTCGGAGCTTTTAAAAGGCTTTTAACCTCTCCAACCCCTCTCTGTTTAAAAAAAAAAAAAAAAAAAACCCAGTCCTATGAAAGTATTATGATACTTACCAAAGATACATTGCAATTCAGTTTTCTGGAGGGGAGGTGGGGGGAGAGGCAGTACATGTAACTGGATCAATAACAACCCATGTGAATCTGAAAAGAACTAGTTCTGGTATGTGATTGGCTAGTGGCAGGCTTCTTTGCCCATGCTTTAGGTTTGCTCGTCTGCACTCTTTCTAACTGTCAGCTTCAGATTTCATCTGACACCCCCCGCACCCCCTATATCGTTGTCGCTGATGGGGCAAGGGTGGCAGATTTAGGAGTTTATACTATCTCAGCACCTCAGAGTTTAGGTAAGGGGGCCAAGGTGGCTGAAGAGGTAAACGAAGGTCATTTCGGTGTCTGTCGTCAGTCCAGAGCTTCTCTAGCAGTGTCTAAATACTGTTTGGGCAAGGAACATGTTATTAAATGGTAACTTTCAACTCCCCCATGCCACAGAGCTGCCTTCAAAGGAAGCCCAGAGGATTAGAGACCTTTTCACGGATAGCTTCAAAGTCAGGAGCTACCGAAGAGCCTCACAGTTCTACTGGCTGCTAGTTGACATTGTTGGACATTTTAAGGTTCATGATGCCTTTTTCTTTAACCTTGGTTGCCCAAGTATCCAGACCCCTGAGCTTGACTAGATTTGGCTGCAAGTCCAACTACCAACTTTGTTCATTCTTTGTGACCAGTTAGCTTAAGCTCTTTAAACTTGGCTGGAGATTTCTTGGGGTGAGCACATTTCCAGTTCCTCCAGTCATATATTCTCCATGGCATTGTTTGAGTAAACCGACTTCGGCGTTTCTACATCAGTGCCGTATGATGTTGGCTTGTGGTTTGGCTCATTGTCCTGCTGGATTCCCATCTTGCTTTTAAGTCTGAAAGAGGCTCCCCTTCAGTATGTCTTTCTGTATTTTCTTTTCCCCCAACAAGACTCTGCTGAGGACATCCGTTCCCAAAACATGATGCTGTCACTGCCGTACTAGAATGGAGAAATGGTGTAAGCTTGGAAATATGCGAAATAGTTTTCATCTGTGCTCAACATTTCCCATTTTCTAAACAAAAAAAATATATATTTGGTTTCCTGTTAAAATGATTTTTTGCTCACACATTTCATAGAGATGCAAGCTATAAAAAAACTCCTTTAAAAATCCTTTTTGGCAATTTGAGGAGTCATGGGTGAGCCTGTAAATAAAGCAAGGGCACTTGGTCACAATTTTGGAAGTGTCATATATTAATGGTCAAATATATGATCATTGTCCAGGAGCCTCTGATATTAAAGTGTGCATCTCCTGAACACCCACCTTTTATTTACCAGCAGGGAAGCCTGTCCTTCCCAATAAAAGTCAGAGCATCAAAATGTAACTTGTGGAAAGGTTTCAGGAAGATCAGGGGTGTTTCTTAATATGTATATTTCACCATACTTGTGTTCTCGTGTACCCGTTTTACATCATCTTCCATTGCCGAAGACCAGTTCCAACATTCAAAAACAGAAGTACAGAGGATGGTAAAAAATTCCCAGATGTTGTTCTTGCCCTGCCCTGATTGGTTGCATTGGTTGCATCCTCGTCAAACGAGAACAATCCCATAATTCATTGCACCCCAGTTCAGTTAGGAAGACCCGTATTGCCAAGATAACAAGTACAATTTTTGTGTTATTGGTATTGAGAAACACCCCATGTATTAAAACATCAAGCTAAGTGACACCATGGTATCTAGTAAGAGTCTGCTGTTGGGTGTAACCAGCAAGAGCCCAACCTAAGGCAGTCTGGATTTTGAAGAACCTGTCCTATTAGGGAAACATAGTTGGCCACCTGTGGAGCACATTGTGGAAGCATACTAGATGTCCTACAACTCCCTGATGAGATGAAGTTCTATAAAAAAATGTCATGGCCTGAAATCAAGTCAAAGCAGCATTGAGGGCTTTCCCAAGGCTGTAGGCGACGTCTCCTCACGTCTTTGGTCTCGTCTTCAACTTGAAATGTCATGTCTTTGCAGAAAACTGGTCACAGACAGCGGCCGGGCTTATTGGTGTTCAGCCCCTGTTAAAGGTCACCAGTCCGAGTAGCGTTGGGTCATGACATCATTAAATTGTGACCATGTGGCTGTGTCTCTGTTCTCCTCCACGTCTGCATCACTATACGTGAATTTGTGCAGCGCAATCATTGGAAAACAGATATGGAAATGACTTTAGTATGCATTCAGTGCTCGTAATACTTCAGCGTGGGGCAATCGCAAATACGGAATTGGCAACAAAATGCTGCAGTACGCGATTACTTTTTCAGTGGACTGGATAAACTGATTTACATGCGGAAACAGAGAGTATACATGTCAGGCATAGAGTTAGATCATCTTACAGTACAAACCCAAAACAGAAATCATTTTATAAACAAGTTTGATCGGGCTGCTCCCTGTTCGAGGACCATGTAATAGGATTTATCCCGGATGTGTATGAAATCATCTGCTGATGGAAAAACAACCTAACTTGGGTGGTTTCCTTTGAAAGCATTTAAATTTTTTTTTGTTCTGAGGCGATATTGTTCCACAAGGTAACGTCACACACATAATGAGCTCACATGTGAGAGACCCGGAGTTTAAATTTAGCCAGCAGTAGCGTGAAGATTAATTTGGGTGCGACAGCAAAGTGAGTTGGGTGAGCTAGGAGTGACAGCAGGGAATGGGACCGGAATGAAAGGCTGTGGCTAGATTTGGGGTCAGGGTTCTGGGGGGGGGGGGCAGCAGCTCACAGTTGTATAATACCTGGTAAAAATATTACAGTTGAAATAATAATGTCTGATTTCCTAATTATTAATAAACTTAGCATTTAGCAGAATGCATTTGTATTGTAATGTAATCCATCCATCCATCCATAACCACAGGAACTCATTCCTGGAAGCACAGGGCACCAGGCAGGGGGCCCCCTGCTATGGAGACCAGTCCAGCAGTAACGCATACCGCAGTGCCCTGCGCTGCATTGTTTTACGCAGAGTGTGTGAGGGGTGTCGCGCTCCCCGTTAGCATGCCGCTAGCTTCAGTTCCACGGCGAAGCACCAAAACGAATGCTGCCTAAACCAAGAGGCCCACGGTGGCCCTGTGCTCATAGCGACCCCAGATGGCGGCTCGGGGAGAGTGAGGGCCCTGTGAGGAGCCAGGGTGACCGGCGGGCTGTGCTGTTCAGGCTTGGGATCGGCTGCCATATGGCTGCCCCCCCCTCCCCCCTATCGCGTTCTCGGTGGCTAACCCATACCACCAGCCACTGGCTAGCTGCTCGGAGGAGGTGCAGGCTGCCAGTTTTCTGTTACCATGCAGAGCGCATGCAGACGCACCATAACATGACTGTCCCAGCGAAGAGCCGCGTGAAGAGGAGCTACGTTTGGTTAGCTGTACCCATTAAGCGTTTGGTCCATGTTTGTTTGGTGACGGGATGGCACAGAAGTCTGCTGGATCATGCTGCTGCCTCACTCTTACTCCTTACTGGGGGTTTGAATCCCATCCCAGCCCTGTGTTTGCGGATTTCGCTTATTCTCCCGGCACCGAACAGGCTTCCTATGCTGTCACGCATAGGCATGCAGTCGGCTGCCATCTTTAACGTGCGTGTGTTTGTGTCGGTGTGTGTGTGTGCGTGTGTTTGTGTGTGTGTGGATGCGGGGATGGGGGAGTGTACAAATGTCCCCACAATTTGGTAACAATCTGTTGTTTTGACGTTGTAGGGACCAGTTTTTCAGTCCCCACAAGGGGTTTCCCCCCTTATAAAAACCTGTGAATGCAGTCAGTCAACAAAAGTCTTATATTTTGTTTGGTTACTTCTGGTTAAGGTTAGGGCTGGGTGGGGCTTAAGGTTGTCATTGCTGGGATTAGGGTTAAGCCCTTAGAAATGAATGGAGAGTCCCCACAAAGATATAGCCAGCCAACCCACCTGTAGTTCAGAATAGGTAATCCACCTAAAGTTTACATGTTTGAGACCAACTAGGAAAGCTGGGTTGCTGCTGGGAGAGGTGCTGGTTTGGCTGGCAGGTTGTCCCATCCTGTGTGGATCCCAGTGCCCCAGTGCAGTGACGGGGACACTGTGCCGTAAAGATGGCGCCGTCCTTCAGATGAGACGTAAAACTGAGGTTCTGACTCTCTGAGGTCATAAAAGATCCCTGGGCTTCTGTCGAAAGAGTAGGGGTGGTCATGTCAAAATCCCCCCCCCCCCCCCCCCCGCGCCCCCCCCCCCCCCC
>JAODJW010000127.1:19722140-19737817 GCA_026777045.1 Hyperopisus bebe | reverse complement strand
CTGATTGGGGGCTTCATTCCCATTTATGGTTCTGTTGGTGTGAGGGGGAGGGGCCATGACTCAGTGGGTAGCTCTCTGATTGGGGGCTTCATTCCCATTTATGGTTCTGTTGGTGTGAGGGGGAGGGGCCATGACTCAGTGGGTAGCTCTCTGATTGGGGGCTTCATTCCCATTTATGGTTCTGTTGGTGTGAGGGGGAGGGGCCATGACTCAGTGGGTAGCTCTCTTACATTGCTGGGCCTGTTTGTGAAATTTGCCCATTTTTACATTTGTGCGAGTTAATTTCCTGCAGACTCAAAGCATGTGGTTTGGTACCCATACTCTGTGTTATGTGTGCTGCGCTTCCTACGCTGCACACAGTGACCCTACCTTGGATGTGTAAGACTTTATGGATGGCAGTATGAAGTGAGGAGACACTGTACCAAGTTTGACCTTTGTGCTGATAGAGATTGTAGCCGTTTGTTATAAAGGTAAGGAAATGAATAGGCATAAAGCCAGGTACGAACCCTGTTTTCTGGTTGTCCTGTTCTCTGTTTTTTTTTTTTCGTTATGTAATTAAAATGCCCCTTTGGTTATGGGGGGCAAAAAAGAGGAAGACAATGAAATTATCCTTTTGGGAAGGGCAGAGAGAGCAGTCAGCACTACATTCTTTCCTGATTCTGGCCGTCTTCATGTCTGTGTTAAAAAGCCCAGAGATTATCTGAGCCTAAGCACATCCGGGGTAACGACCACATGTCGATGCGCTGGGACCAGTGCGGCCTTGCTGGCTGCTCACCGTGTATCTGCTCAGAGCGCTAAGGGATTAGAGGCAAAGGGATACTGCCATCTGCTGGCAGGGGGTATGAGCATGAGGGCGCTCAGGTCGAGGGAAGCTCCGTGTCTGCAAGACCATGGCTGCTGCTTTATTCCTAATAATAAAATAAAAGAAGCCTGTCAGAAAGATAGATGATGAATTTCTGTGGAAGATTCTGTCGTCGCAGTCAGGCATCCCAGGTACTTTTTGCACCAGACCTGGAACTATTTCAGCAACAAAAGAAAATTAAATAAAACACTTTTGGTGGTGAATTTGAGCAGTTCTCTTGTGTAGCTGTCACAAAAGTCTCCTTCTGTGAAGACAAATGGCACCTCTGTCATTTTAGGGTGCACGGAGGAATCAAAGCGCTTCCAGAAAAATGTGACGGTGGGAATCGCACACCGGCGCAAATAAGGAGGAATCGACGCTGTTCCCACAGCTTAACTCGAGCAGGGCAGTCACTCCGCACTCCAGTAATGCTCCATGTCACTGAGTCCTTTCCTGTCTACCTCTTTTAAGTCGCACCATGTCCTTATGCGTGTTGTGCGTTTTTTGCAATTAAACTTCTGTGGATTATGCACCTTTCCAAACCCAGCGTATCCTTTTCCAAACTCCCCCACAATGCATTGTCCAACTTTGGGGGATGTCGATTCCTGAGTCTTGGTTGATACCATTTGTAGGTTTTCCATGGAATCAAGCTTGATTTTTATTTTTTTTTTCCCCACGCTGATCTAGCCCAGTCCCTCTTCTAGCAGGGGTGTGGGGCAAGCAACTATGTGAGGTTCTTCTTAAGGCTAATTCTGGAAATTTGAAAGGACTTAGTATAGAAGGAGTTCGGAGGACAAATTATAGGATATGGTCCTTGACATTGCTAAGAGTCCGTTTTGATTTTCAGGAATTTTCTATGGAGATGAAGAATAAATCTTGTGAAGACCATTACATTGTCTTGCAGTGCTTTGCACATGCATTTGCCTCAGTGTAGAACTGTGCAGTAAAATAGGTCATTGTCTCTTTGCAGGAGAAGTGTGGGAGATGTATTGTTCAGTTGCTTGTTTGGGGTTTCACAGCACAATGGTTTTAACATTTATTTATTTATTTCCCAATGTTATTAGAAGATGGATTTGTTTAGACCAGGGGAATCATTTTTAAAGAGTGTTCCCCAGCCTTTGACATTCACATTTTGGCAGCAGTTTGCACTAGCACGGCGTCAACATAATAGCAGCAGGGAGATGAGGGATTATGGGAAAGAGGAGGCCTAGTCAGCACGCTAGGCTGGAGTTTGACCTGGGAGTTGTGGGTTGGTAGGCAAAGTGACATTGTGCTTCGGTGACTTTCAGCAAGTATATTTTTTGAGACTGATTCTACTAGTGGGCAGCATATTGGCTCAGTGCATATCTCTGCAACCTCACATCTCCAGGATTGGGGGAAATATGCTCATGTGTCTGTGTAGAGTTTGCCCTTCCTGTGTTGTACGGGTTTCCTGCAGCAGCCAAAAAAGCATGTGGTTAGGTGAGCTGGTGTTTCTAGGCTGCCCTAAGTGCGTGAGTGTTTGTGCTCTGTGGTGGACTGGCATCCTATCCAGGGTGTCCCCTGCCTTATGTCCTGTGATTCCAGTGACTGGCTCTAGGCTCATCGTGACTGTACTGGGTTACCGGTTATGAAATATCAGCCAGAAACATGATAGGCAAGTCTTGTGTATAGCAGATGCTTAGAAGTGCCTCCCTACATTTTTATATGTTGGCATTGCACTCGACAAATAATGAAATTTGTACATTTTGAAGGAGGAGTCACAGAATGTCTTGTTGCGCGTTGAATTTCCAATAAACATCCCAAACAACATGCTTGGATAGTTATATTGATCTACGTTGCGTTTGTGAGTTTTTGAATATTACAGAAAAAGCATATATTTGTTCCAGTTGACTGTTTTTATAAACAAAAGCAATTAATGATTAAATTAGATTTATGCATTATTCAAATGTTAAATCAATGTTCTTGGGATGGTTGCTGTGATAGATTTTGTATCAACAAAACAAACGAGGATCAGTGTAATTATCATCGTTTGTTATTGCTGTAGTTAACTCTGGGTAATTGGTATGGGTCACGCCTCATCTGAGCAGATGAATTTCACCCATTTGATGTTTGTAGTGGTGGATTTCACATGCCTCCGCTCGCAAAATGTGCAGTAAAGCTTTACATTCATCTATTTTCCACGACTACTTACCCAGTGCAAGGTTACGGAGAGCCTGCAGAGTTTCCCAGCAAGCACTGCGCTCGAGGAAGGGCGTGGGACACCCAAGTCCAAGCTATGGGCAATTTAGGGACACCCATCTACCTGAACTGCATGTCTTCGGACCATGGATGGAAACTCAGAAGACCAGACGGAGTGCATACAAGCTCAGAACACATAACTGGATTTCCAGCCGCCGTAAAAGGGTCACACCTGACTGTGGTTGTGGCATGAACAGGTGGATCATCATTTGTTTAAGAAGGGAGCTTGAGAAATATTTTGAGATGATCTATCCCAGGGTTCCCTGGTCTACCTGAAGATACAGGGGAGAACTGAGGAAGGAGGCTTTGTAGTCATTCAGAAGCATTGCTGTTTGGGCTTCTCCTTGGCTTGTCACTGGGGAATGTGTTAGGTTCCGTATTGACTTTTTGCCTAGGGTTGACTAACAAGATAAGACCTATCGGTAAGGTTCTTGGTTCTGTGAGGAGGGTCTACTCCAAACGTTGTCTCTGGCTTTTTCTTTTTGGAAAGATGATATCTGAGCTTTGTGCCAAAATCTGTTTCATTCCATGTATCTCGTTGCACACTTAAGACAATCTTCTGGGTCTCAGAGATAAATTACATGAGGTAAATTGAGTGGGCGGCTTATTTAATTTTAGGCAGAGAGATCCACACACCTGCTTGACCGTCTGGAGCTTGTATCTTGGAGGTGCATCATACGGCTGAGTTGGAGCATGTGGTGAAATCTTTATGTGCCTGCAATGGAGAACCCCAACCCCCCCCCACACACACACACACTGCACAGTCACTCCAGTAAACACCATTGCAGGGAAGAGTGCACCTTGGCAGTTTTGGTAATGGATTTGTGACAGAATGTCCCAGAAGGATGATTGCTCCTGCATCCTCGAGCGAGACACTCAACCGGAATCGCTTCTTCTGCATGAGCCTCTACATAAAGGTGACACTGGGAGTGGTGACTGGCTAAATAAAATTTCCTCAGGTCAAGAGCATCCAAAGAAGAAGCAAATAACTCACAGATGCGGGTGAAACTACCTGGTGCTGTAATGGTGTAAGACGGTCGGTGGAAGGCTTCTGTTAAATAATGGAGGTCTCAGTATTCAGTGGTGTTGGTGAGGTAGCTTCATGTCAGACCAGTTTGTTTCGACCCAGCAGCCTCTGCCAGGTATGGCTGGATTGGGAAAGACCCAGTGTCTGGAGGATGCCCTGCATCTGCGTTCCCCTGGCATCCATCACCAGCCAGAAGGTCAGCCGCCCTCCAGTGCTGCCCTGCCAAAGTGAAGGCGGAGCGTGTGCTGAGAGTCCGCTCATCCATGCGGGGAACTCTGCCAGGGGGAGGTCCTGGGTCCTGGGAAGACCATCTGCAGCATCCCTATTTTGTGATAGGACTCTTTGTTCAGTCTACTGACAGAGAAAACGGCAAAGTCTGGGCTACAGATGTGAACAATGAGTAGAATTACATCACAACAACTTATTTATGTTATACAGTCCCTGTGACTGCCCGGGAAGGGGGGGGGGGTAACAGTGATGGACGAAAAAGGACTAAGGCCGTGAAACGGATGTTAGTTGCCAGTATTCCTCTGTGAGCAGGGAAGAGCGGTGCAAAGAGAAGAAGGCATATATTATAATATATAGTTCAAATTAAGTAGAGAATTCAGTCAGCTTTGCTGGTGGGGAGTTGCACTGACATACATGTAGGATCACCTTTAGTCTTCACTGAAGTATTCCATTAAAAAAAAGGCTTTGGTCCGGGGAAGTAGAGTCTGCCGTCAGGTGTGCTACCTAAATATTTGAAAAGCACAGTTTGACTAAGGAGCCTTGATTGTTGTAGGAGATGCAGTGTACCTAATACTGGACCTTGTGGCACTCCCAGTCAATGAGGATGAGCCATATGTGTAGTTTGCGCTTGGGGACGTAAGTGGAGTCATTAGTGTAGCAGGAAATAAACTGGGGTTTTCCAGTGTGCTGCAGTGATAGCCAGGATGACAACACAAGCAACCGACAAGGACATTTTGTAAAGTCTCAGAATGCAGCTGTGTACCGGACATCTCTATGCCTTATTTATAACTCGTGCATTTTTCCACTAGCTAAATGATATTGATTGAGTCTGCGCACTGCAGCCAGTTTAATTTGCACTCAGGGCCTGGATTTCTGACCCGACTCTGTTGATCACATTATCACCCATCACCTGACAAGTTTCCTTTCCAACCTTCATTATGCTTCCGTCTGAAATTTCCACAGACCCTATTTTATATTTTAAATACCACAATGAACTACCGTTTCCTTAAACGTGCTGCGTAACTCAGTATATAGAATGCATTGAATGGATGTAGTCATGAATGGGAAGAAAACTGCGTGGATTCACAGTATAGACAGTCCCCAATTACGAATGAGATTTGTTCCCTAAATCTGTCTTTAAGTCGAATTTGTAGGAAAGTTGGAACAAGAACACCATAGTATGTAGATTAATAACAATAAAATAAAATAATACAGCAGTATTAAAAGTAACTACATAGAATACTACACTGTACCTCAAGCCAACAAACTGCTAAAGCCAGCAACCAGTGCTTACATTCGTTATTACGAACCATTGTATTACACCCGGATTTTTAATATGATAGGTTTAATGGCAGTTCTGTTCATAAGCTTGACTTGTCCATAAGCTGGGCGTTCTTAATTTGGGGACAGTCAGTTCGGCAAAAATACTCAGAAGGTTTTCAGTAAAAGCTGAAAGATATTTGTACTTCTAGATTTCTAAGCATCCTTGCAGCCTTGAAATATGAGTTGTGCTGGTCATTTGAACCGTAAGGCAGCGTAGCAGGATCTGTGTGTAATTTCGGATCTGCCAGAAACCACTTAACGATGTTAGAAGCCACGTCACAGAAAGCTGGGTTATCGATGGCCTGCTGTTGGTGGGTTAAATGTCTCAAATCACCCGAAATCCTCTCCGTTCGAGTAAACCGTTCGGGAGATTTCAGTACGCAAGTCACGGATCAGAAAAGAAAATAGGTGCATGCTAGATATCCGTGTCGGATAACAGCGTCACGGGCAGCCGAATGACGGCCTCCCTGAAGCCTGTGGGCATATCATCTCGTCTGTGAAGTTTATCGTTGTCAGAGAGGCAGCCGCAGGTCACGAGTGACAGTACACAAACACGCTCACGCTAGATAAGCAGAGCAATTACATGCCTGTTATTGCGGTAATTATTTTCCATTAAGCAAGACACCAGATGGAACAGCAGATGGCGTAGCGGTTAAGAATCTGGCCTCAAAACTGCAGGCTCAAGTTGCGTTAGCCTTGAGTGATGGGTTTACCCTGAAATGCTGATTATTATGTAAAATAAGCAGGTGGATAAAAGACTAGGGAAATTAAGTTGTTTTGGACGGAAGTGCTAGCAGCAAAATGTGATGTTTGGGAGGTCTCTGCGTGGCATCCCTCCTCATTTTGTACCCATCTTGTATGTTTCCTCTGTATTGGTCAGCAGTAGAGCAGCAGTGGAAGAAGACCAGTTAAAACATCACCCCCCCCCCACCCCATCCCTGTACTGTGCTTCTCTGCCTGGAGACAGGAAGAAATGGCACTAGGAAGGCTAAGGGGGGGGGGGGGGAGCTGTCGGAGCTCTGATGTAACTAAGGTGCCTTTCAGGATGTAACGCTTGTGGGGTCAGCCATCCAGTCCTTGGCTGCTTATGGGAGCTGGACCGCAGAAGGATTCGATCCTATCAAGAGCCCCCCAGGGGCCATGCCGCCTCTCTGAATCTGCCCCTTTGTCCCGCCTGTGGGCACCTCTATTGGCACAGCCTTGTGAGAAATTTGGTGGGTGACCTACATGGACCTCTGAGCCCGTCTGCTTTGGTAGGAAGAATCTGAGATGGACCCTCAGCTCCTGAGCTGTGAGGCAAGCAGGGCACGAGCCGGTGGTTCTTGCCATTGAGTTCCTGCTGATTGTTCTCCTTGTTCCTCATTATGATGAGATGCGTTTCTTCTGGGAGTCCAGCAGAGTGCGGTTTGGGAAACTCGGTACTGCAACTCTGATCTGGGATGACGAATGGAAGCACACAAAGTGGCTGGGAAGATGTAGCCCTTGACACGATTCCAACTCCAGTCCAAATCCAGTTTGGTTACTGGGGCATTCATCCATCCATCCATCCATTTCCTTCCTCTTTGTACCTGGCGAATACTTAAAACAAGACATGAATGTGCCAGTGTTTTATCAAATGTCTCTGTGAATGTAAACACAAGCTCTGTAGCTCTGAGCGTGTACAATTACCCAGTGGCACTGTGCATTTTTTTTTTTTTAGTCAGCACTGTGTCACGAGTAGGGAATTTTAGTGAAAAATTACTCATAATCATGTCTCAGGGTGATGGGGGTCCTGTCAAATGTGTAGAATGCTTCATTAAACCCTGAAAGCGTCTCATCTATCCACACTTTGTCTTGCATGTGCACTTATGGGAACGGGACGCCCCCTTAAGTGGTCAGCAGGGTAAGCCAGGTTTGGGACGCCCTTGTGTGAGAGGTGGTTGCTATGGCATGCCGTCCTCCTCCTCCTCCTCTCCTCCTCTCTCGCTTTTGTCTTTCCTGTCAGCAGGAGTGCATGGGCGTGTGTGGGGTGTACGTGTGTGCAAGTGAGTCACCGTCGAGTATCGCGCGTAACGCGGGATAATTGCCGACGGGGCGGACAGAGGTATGGGGGGGGGGGTTGTTTGCCCATGGCTGAGTATGCGGAGTGCGTGATGGACGAAGAGCTGAGCTGCGTGGAAAAAATGGCAGGATTTGTCCTTTTGAGAGCAGAACTACACATTATCACACCATTTCTGCTGTATGTTCTGCTGTAGTCACGTGACCAGAGTGGCTTCGTTTGGGAACGGCGATGGAGACGGCTTTGGGGAGGCGGGGAGGAGGCGTGAGGACTGACGACTCATCTTCTGCTGTAAGAACAAGGGGAAGACAGAGGAGGCCCAATTGGGTGTGTCGTGGGTTACAGTGGAGATGCAAGCTTGGTCACTGGGTATTAAGATGTGTTCTGGGGCGCTGGGTCAGTGCTGAAACAGATCTGATGGCGGGATCCCAGATTTTCATGGGGGGACACCATGGCATTACCTGAATATGGAAGTAAGGGGGTGGCTATGGTAAAAGTTGTCAGCCGGGGGCTGGGAAGTGGCTGGGGGTTGGCAGGGTGGCTTGAGGGGGCCATCTGGTCTGGCCTTGCTGGGACAGATGAGTGATAACCCCAGTACCATGTGTAACTGGTAATCATACATGACTGAAATGAACCAGTGGCCTGCATCCAGGGAGAAAATCCACTAAATTTAAAACCAGTCTAGCCTCATGTTTGTCTTTTCCGCATGCGCCCTGTTACTGTTTTGAAGCGGGCCATGCCTAACTTGCGCACTATCCCTCAGTATGTACCTTGAAAGATGCGGGAGGCGTAATCCGAGCGACACCTTCTTTGTGGAGTCTAATTCAATTAACATCCGGCCTTTAACGAGCTGCTCGTTAATGCTTCACCCGGCAGCCCTAAAAGGAAGTGTCGAGATGCGACATGCCGCCGGAATTTCAATTAACGTGGAACCAACTCAAAAATAGAGCTAAATATTTATTAATTTCTTAAAGGCTAATTAAATCACTCCACACATAATGTATGAATTCATAAAAAAAAATTGCAGCTTTACAATGCTGAAGTGTGTGGCAAGAATAAATAAAGTTACTTCCTTAATTACCAAGAAAATGAGCAAACTAATAGGTCTTGACCCCATAAAAATGCCAGAGAAGGATTTAAAAATACAATGAACTTGACATCTTTGACTTTAAAGAGCATAAAATCGTTACATTATGAAAATGACTGAGCATGGTTCAAAGGTCACAAAGGCCATTCAGAAGTTCCATGCATCCAGAGAGATAAAAGTGAACATAATTCATGCAGAGGGGCCGACTTTATCAGCCAATGATATGGTTTGAATTGTTGCGTGAAGGGGGGGGGGCACCCCGGAGGCCAATCAGATTTGAACTGGGGCCATTGCCTTTGGGTGGAGACATTGCTTTCTTCAGGGTGGCGCTACGTAAGGGAATCAGTTAAAGAAACTAAGAATGTTTTCATTCTGCCTTGACTATTACACACTGGTGACGCTGAGTAGCCTACAGTAATCACAGTCTGTGTCTTTCCATGTTATGCATGTGTGTTTAAACAGCACTTCTAATGGCTTCAAAGAAATGCTTCGCTTACGTGTGCGAGTATATTCTCCACTTTGCAATCTCACGTCTTTGTCAGGGTCCATCGAGAGCAATTTCCCCGTGCCGTGCGGAAACCCCTCTCAAAACCATTCTCTTAGCACTTAGCACTCACTACATTCGCTGCAGAGGATTATGGGAAGTGACCCGTGTTTACTACGCTGTCACATGACGCAGAGGATTTTAAAAGGCGCGGTGGGTATTGCATATATAAGCACGGGGGCCTCACATCGGCAGGCCCGGAAACACCCAGGTATTCCACTTACGCCGGAGTGTTCTTCACCTCACCACGGGCTTAATGGAGAGTTAGGCAGGTCCTGCCAGCTCACAGGTGCATACAGGCGTAATTGTGTGTGACTGTTCATGTGGTTTTAGCAGGAACCGCAATCTCTGTATGATGACGAACAAATGCCGGAAATATCACGGTACGAATGATGGTGGAGCTCTGCCCGCGTGCGTTGGGTTTCTTTCTGGTCACGTTTGACCGTGTGAAACCTGTGAGGCGAGGTGGCCATAAATGTAGGGAGGGGTGTCCTGTGGTTAGAGAGTCAGGGCTTGTGGCATAAACCAGGAGAATCTCTCAGAAGAAAGACCCACCACCCCACCACCCTCTAATATGATCATTACCATTCCATTGTCACCCATGGGGAGGTCATCTGCTTTGATGTCTGTAACCACTGTAGGGGGGAGAATAGTTGGTGCTGCCAAGAAAATGACCGTTTTTTTTTTTTTTTTTTTTTTGAGGGAGGCATCATTTCCTATAATATATCTCCTGTTCATTCCAACACTGCTAATCAGCAGGATTAAATCCGGCTTGTGTGTGTGTGTGTGTGTCGGGGGGGTTACCCACTGAGAACACGCCACATAGGCTTTGAAGACCCCTGATGTGTCGACAGGGTGCAGGGGGGGGAAAGACCTGGGTCTTTGTTATCGGCGCGCATGTTGGGTGGCTGCTGTTAGTCTTCTGGAGTATTCCGGCACCTTCTGGCACCTGCAGGCTGAGTGGAGGCATTGTCCCATCCTCCGTGCGGCCACCGCCCCCTCTTTCTGCACTACAAGCGGGGAGGAGTGTCTCACAAAAAAACCTTTGGTCTGTAAAACCTAAATCCAGAGTGGTGGGCGGGTTCCCACACAGCCATGATGAATTCGCATGTCTTTCACGCTCTATAAAGCGATTGATTCCACCAGCACAGAAAAGCAACGAGCGCAACTGGAACCAAACTTTAGACTCCCTGGGAAGCCTTGCTCACCATCACTGAGAGCTCACCAATGACTAATCACTCCTGCTAATTATTTATTAGCCGATCCCTTGGGTCTGTGCGGTAGACTATATCCCTCTATCGGTCTCCTGTTTTTTACACTATAGTTACCGCAGGAGACAATCACATCAAAAAGTTAGTTAAGTGAATAGGCTACAGCTTAACAGAAATCCATTTTCTTTGACAAAACTGGGAAACGCACAGCATGTTTTGCATATAACCTGATTTTATCCATCTGTTTTCCAGAACTGCTTTTCCAGTTCGCAGTTGTGCTGAGCTTAGAGAGTATCCCAGAATGCACAGGGCCGGATTCAAGGTTTAAGGCTCTTTTATTATCCGGTGTGTACAGTACAATGAAAGTTGTACCCTGTGCTTCCTACGGATGATAGAGTTAAATAAATGCAACAATATATACAGCAGCTGTAAACAAATAACAGATGACAGGGAAAGGCAGCAGTAGACAAACAAACACTTAGCATTTACATGTACACTGGAGGCAGAGCCAGGGGAATATAGTGCCTGTTAATTGTGACAGGATTCTGTGCACAATTAGCTTTTGCTGAGGAGCCTGGTTGCCCATGGGTAAAATGTGAATCTCAGTGCCTGGCGGGATGCTGATTTGTCACGGAGCGCATCCTCACACAGCAGGGGGAAATTAGCCCAGCAGTGCAGTTTGGGCTCTTGTTTAAACCGCTGTGGGGGTCAGTTACATGTAAACATGAAGGCGACACGCTAATTTCATGGTGTGGGAAGCACCTGCTTAGTGAGCCTTCGTACCACTTTATTATGGCATTATCCTGGGTTTATGTTGATGTTCTTGCCCCCATAGGGCCCCATGCTGTCTGTGGATCTGCCCAGGCATGAGACAGCAGTGTGCCCACTGCTGTCTTTAACTGATTCCACATCACATATGACGTCATACTGGCTAAATCGCGGACTTTTAAAATCTCGCCGTCGCTAGGAGACGCGCGGGAGTCGGCGGTTATGTCCCGCGAAGGGCCACGCTGGGGAGCCAGGTGGTGAAACGGTGTGGAACGCTTTATCTCACTTCCCCTTTGCTCATCAGACTTTCTTTTTATCTTTCAGGAGCGGTTTTTCCACGTGTCGCCTTCCTGTCCTCCTCCCTCAGAGAGAACTCAGGGACCAACAGGAGCTGCTGTCATCTTCCCAAGTGAGGGGGAGCAAAAAAAAACAAAACAAAACAAAACAAAGTCACTCGTTCATCTGCCTTTGATGCTTCCCGGGCAGCCAATCAGAGGACGGGGCCCCGGCTCGGCAGCGAGGCGGCCGCGGTGGGGGGTGGCCCACGTTCCGAGAGCTGGGGGGGGCGCAGAGGAGTGACTGAATTTACCAAGAGGAAGAAGAAGACAGAAGGAAAAAGAAAGTCATTCGAATTTCAACGTGCGCGTTTCATATCAGAGCATGCGGGAGGAATACGGCAGTCTTTGTTCTTCTGAGAAACTCTGAAATTAACACATCAGACAGTTTTTATTCCCCTCCCCTTTCCTTCCCGGCTAAAAAGGATTAAAAATTGGATGTGAGTCGGGTGGAGGCCGCCATGTGTCGCTCCTGGGCGCTGGGCGCGGGGCCGGGCCTAGCCCTGCTGGCTCTCTGCTTGCTGTCGGACGCGTTGGCGGGAAAAGCTAAAGGCCCCGGGCACACGCACCTGAACTCCATCCGCATCGACGGCGACATTTCGCTGGGGGGGCTTTTCCCGGTGCACGCGCGCGGAACCGGTGGCAAGGCGTGCGGCGAGCTGAAGAAGGAAAAGGGCATTCACCGGCTGGAGGCCATGCTGTTTGCGCTGGACCGCATCAACAACGACAACGCGCTGTTGCCCAACATCACTCTGGGCGCCCGCATCCTGGACACGTGCTCGCGCGACACGCACGCCCTGGAGCAGTCGCTCACCTTCGTGCAGGCGCTCATCGAGAGGGACGGCACCGACGTCAAGTGCCTGGGCGGCGGCCCGCCCATCATCGCCAAGCCCGAGCGCGTGGTCGGCGTCATCGGGGCCTCCGCAAGCTCCGTCTCCATCATGGTGGCCAATATCCTGCGCCTCTTTAAGGTACCCATGGTTGCCCTTATCCTCGGCCTTCCCTCTCACGACAGGCCGACTCAGACAAGGTCTTCAATCACACATTTTGTTATTTTTTTATTTATTTGTTGGATAGCATCACAGGTGGGTAGATCAGGTCCAGAGAATAAAAGTCCAGACCAAGATTTTGTTTGTCACCCAGTTGAGTACTCTGCATCACTGACTGTTTATACTCAACTGGTTGGTTGAAACAAAATCTCAGTCTGGACCTTTACCCTCTGCACCTGTACTATCCACCTCTGGATAACATCACTTTGTGAGACACTTCAACGGTCAACTAAAAACTCATATCTGGATGTGGTCGGCGATGGTTAAAATACTGATTTCCATTAAGCGGTGATGTCATAAAGTGTTTTTTATGGCCATTCTAAGTAATATTTAGCTCAAATTATTGCTCAGATTATTATATTTTAATTATTTATAGTTGGTTAATTCAAATCATCGATGCACTGAATTCTGGGTAGTCGTAAACTTGAATAACATTGTATGATTTTCTTGGAAACAGCAGGTTTTAAGTAAGATTCAAATGATTCTACATATACAGTATATATATAGTAAGAAAGAAAGAAATATTCTTTGCACATTTAATATGATGTGTGAAAAGCCCATCCTGTGGTGGATGATGAAGGGTTCGCAATTTGATCTCCATTATGACTGCAACATTTAACGTTTAGCTGGAGGCAGAGAAGTGAAGGCTGGAGCCCCCAGAGTAAGTGGAGGGAATGGCGGATGGGGAGTCAGTGTGGGAGATGTGTCATAAAGGCAGCAGGGCCTCACAGGTCACAGGAGAAATAACTCATGCGAGAAAATCCTGCTGAGGATTGTGTTTGCGGCGCTGGTGTCCCCTGTGGTCGCGGTGTCAAACTGGGCTGGGATCTTAATGGTGTCTTGGGGTTGGGGGGGGCTTTGTAAACATGAAATATGAAAATCAAGCACCATTTGCCTGTGCCGCCTTTGTGCACCTTCACTGCTGCCTTATACACTGTAAAGCCTTCAGCCCTCAGACAAAGGATAGAATTATAATAAACCGGTGAACAAGCATTACCAAAATATACATTTTATTATTATGTCAACAGTGCTTACTTGAAAATTTAATGAACTCGCCAAATGAAGGTGAACTGCCTTGGTATTTATGTTAAACCAGTAAATTTTCGGGTTCACTTAATTTAGCTTATAGTAACTTTGACTTTTATGTTTATTCCTTTACAGGTGCATTTACATTTGCACGTGCAGAACATTTTCCTGTTTGCCTCTCATGTTGTTATTTTTCTGTTCTGTGTTGTGAAGGAGAAGAAAATTAGCTATTTTTTAGTACCTTTCAGCTATTAAATTTATACATACCATGCCAGTGCACAGTATAAAGAATTTTATTCATATTGCAACAGCAAAATAAAAGAAATATCATTTATCAGTGTCTAATTGTCAACACTCTACCATTTAAAATGAAATTTAAAGGAATTTGTGATTCTGTGACTGAAAAAAGCATTTCCTAACAGCCTCATTGATTTCAAGAACTATAATAAATAACATGCTATTTTACTTAATACTTTAATTAAACTTTTATGGTGCCAATGATAACATTTGTAAAACGTCTGGCAGCTCAGAATGCGGTGCTACGTCGCTGACCCCCCCTTTAGGTGTAAATCCTCCCTGTAGGTGTGCTCTGCAGGGGTCTCAAAAAGGGCCCCCAGTCAACCCTTTATCGCCAAAATCATACAGGGGCGTCTGACTCAAATAGCCCAGGGGGGCTCTGACTACGATAATGTGCCCCTGTTTCTGTATAAGGTCCTAGATAAGATGCTGAAATCAAATAAAAACACGCTTCTCATCTTCCTATACTGTACTGCAGATCTGCACGAAACAGGCATAGATCTTTGAATGTTTTGATATATCCATTTATACAGCTTCTGTTCCCTCTAAATCAGTGCGTTTTGTGCACCTTGTGAGGCTCCTACTAAACCCTGTTTCAGGAAATTACTCTCAAACGCGTATGAGCAAGAAAAATCTATTGCAGCCAGCAGTGTAACAGGCATCGCTTAATTTCTGAGATGATGTTTTGAGTGTGTATCATTTCAGTAATACTGAAATCTGACGGTTTTAAGGCACCTGAGTAAAAAATACAATAATTGGTCCATTTACGTATCAAGGAAGTACAAAAATGAGTTTCATATATCTAAATTACCCGCTGCTACAACAAATATACATGAAACCCACAAAAAGTCATGTTATAGTAGTGATGTGCTGTAGGCATGAAAGAAAATCCTCCTTTGTTAGTGTTTTTGTTAACTGCATTTACTAACTGCTTTATGAGTAGATAGGTGAGCTCAAAATCCCTTGGTAATTTCTGTCTCATAGGAGTCTTACTTATACAAAAATGGAATGGGGGAATGAAAAATGATTGGTTCAGAGAGATAACCAATCAGATTGTAGAGGAAATGGGTCTAAGCCAGCAGTGGCCAATCTTATCCGCAAAGGGCCGGTGTGTATGCAGGTTTTGCGGATAAGCTTGGCCACCTCTGGTCTAAGCACTAGAGGAGACGGGACCATCCAATAAGATGTCTTGGTCCCTAAGATGTCTAGGTCTTTCATTCTGCCCTCAGAACATTTTTGTGTAAGTAAAACTCCCATGAGTTCATTTCTGCTTCCACAAAATGGCATCTCTTGCCTGGTGGCTCAGTGTGCTTGTAGAACTCTCCTATGCCCCTGAAATACAGACTACACAGACATTATCTGTATTACCTCAGCTTTAGCATGATTTTAGTACCATGCATGATCATTCTTTCATTTGGGTCCAGTGCATAATCATTCCTTTATTAAGGTCTTCCCAGAGATGTGGCCCCACTCGCTTTCTGGAAGCCATACCGGTATTTCAGGGTGTATTTCTGGCTTGTGCTGAGGACGGTGGAGCCAGAATCGATGCTGAAAGCGTTCGGCTCTTTGGCCCGTCGCCCTTCCGCTTTTTGTTTAGCTGCCCCTCCCATGGTGGGCTGTTGACTCTGCTGGTGACTCTTGCAAACCTGGTGAATGGAGGTGGGGGGGGGGGGGGGGGCATGC
>JAODJW010000127.1:19710498-19722040 GCA_026777045.1 Hyperopisus bebe | reverse complement strand
GGGGGTGGGGGGGGGGGGCATGCATGGAGTGCCGTAAGGGCTGAAGGTCTACCTGCATGATTGGGCAACTAACCAATCAGAGGGGAGTGAAACAACAAAGCAGCAATTCATGTTGCAGTGAGCTGTGAGACGGAAAGATACCAAGGAGGACGGGGCTCGAGTTGGGGGTCCTGAATGGGCAAGGAAATGTCAAGTTTAAAAAGTGGAAACTTTGTTCAAACAATATGACAATATGACAATATTGCATTTAACATGCAAGTTACACACGATAGGTTTTAATGTAAGATCCTGATCGAGTTAAAGATACCAAATGTTCTTTTTTCTAAAAAAAAAAGTTCTTTAAAATGACCTTCCACGTTCATTTTGGGGTGTCTGTGGACAGAGGGGGAGCTCTAGCCCCTCGCTAGCTGGTCATATGGCGACTTCGCCCACATTGGGCTCATATGACAATATACACACGGTTCCCATAATGGGCACTGGGAGAAATCGTTACTGCCCCACTAAGGATTTCCGCCTCTGACTGTGGGATAGTTGCTTTTGGGCCCACTTTTCCAGGTCCGATGGACCCCCACGGCGGGCATGGTGTGGGCCCTCAACGGCCGGCCATATGGCACAGGGGAACTTGGGCGGGTTCACTGCTGGCACAACATCACAAAAATGCCCCTGGAGGGCATTCAGGGCACTTTGGAGCAGTGCGTCTTATAACAGCAGGAGACGGTAGCCAGGCCATATACTGAATAATAAAAAGGTGAATGTTTTAATGCAATGATATGTAGGGCAAACAATTATATCCTATTTACCTGTTTACTGTTTTCTTCATGGTGCTATGTTTAAAAACGGACAAATTTATAACAGTTATCATCTTTCCATCCATCCATCCATCCATCCAATCATCCATCCATCTTCCATGACCGCTTATCCAGTGCAGGGCCACGGTTAAGCTGCAGACTCCCCCAGGGAGGCAGGGCACACCAAATAAGGACAGGGTGTATCCCTTTAAAATGCAAATGGTAACTTCTGCATGGGAATCCTCTGGCCAGCATCAAACCCACAGTGTGATGGGTGAGGTGAGCAGGGCCATCACAATCCTGCAGATTCTGGACCAGCGGGGTGGCCTTTGTCTGCGCCCCCCCCCAGGGCTTCAGTGCCCCCCCGCCCGCGGGCTGATACCGGCCGTCTCCCCATCAGAGCACAGCAGCGGCTGTTCTGCAGATATTCCGTTCAGCTCCAGTGATCTCTCATCTCCAAAGCCTGCGTTTCTCTTTTTTATTATCCAGACGAAAACCCCCCGGCTCCCCACCCCCACCCCATCCTGTCTGCTGGCAATTATCTCCAGTTTGAAGTCCGGGCAGGAGCGCCGATTGGCACCCCCGATCAGCATTCCGGCACGTTCCGCCTGGTGCCGCTGTGTTCCTCTGCGCCTAAGGCCCGGGGTGTCGATAATGCATTATGCCATGGCTGACGGGGAGGCTTGGGCAGGAGGGTGGATGGGCGTCCGGCGGCAAGGCTGCAAATCACCACCCGGCGTGGCAGACGGCAGCGTTCTGGGTGGGCGGGGCCAGGACTGCACGCTAAAAGCCGGATTAATGGACGTTTGGGGATAAATATTTTCCTTATGATGGAAAAAATGTGGGGGCGGCTCCTGGCGGCCCTCCACAGCTGAAAAAGTATAGATTAGGCAGTAAATAGCAGCACCTTCATTTTCGGGGACCTTGAATTATAAGCGCTAAGGGTGAGGGAATCATTTGCCAGTCAGCAGGACTCGTCGGAGCCCAGCCGAGCCAAGTTAAGCGTCGCTTTGTCTCACTAGATATGAGCCTCAGCCCTGGCAAGAGGGCAGAACCTTAATGGGCTTATTTAACGAGCAATTCCCAAAAAATCTGGCCCAGTGAGCTGCGCTGTAGCTATGCTGTTTGTTATCTGTGACTCCCTCCCAGCCCAAAGTGCTTGAGTGCTGGGTTAGTCTTTGAGCAGAACCCTCCCCCAACCCTCAGAGTGCAGTCAAAAGCGAGAGATGCTGGGGGGAGGAGGAGGGACTGACGAAAAATTGCCTCCTCAGCATGCAGGTATTCATCCAGAAGGGCTCGATGAATATTTTAGACAGGGGTTACATAACGCGGGCCGGCCGAAGTTGTTGTGGGGTTGGAATGCGGGAGGCTTCAGGATTTCAGCTTCAGCTTCTAGCCTCTGCTAATCCGTACTTACAGGCGTGATGTAACGCTGTAAGACCCGCTCCGGGGAGGGGGGGGGGGGGCAGAGGCACATGATGCAGAGGGGGGGGAAGGGCTGGGACTGGGGTTCTGGAGTGGAGATGAGTTTAATAAAGCAGGTAGAGAGGGGAGAACGAAAGGCAGCTGTTTCGACTTTAGAACCAGAGATGGGCTTCGAGGGTGAGGAGCGGGTACTATGGGGGTTTATGGAAGTGTTTGAATGGGCCATCTGCCCCACCATCTTGTTACTAAGTCCTCCAAGGTGTGTGTGTGTGTGTGTGTGTGGGGGGGGGGGGGTTGGTCATGACCTCTGATGAGGAATGTTGCCTTAGAAACAAACATTCAGCTGATTGCTGGCGTTCGCAGTTTTGACAGGAAGCAGACGGTATTTTTAGTTTTTTGATTGCAGTCACAGATTTTTTAAAAATTGAGGGTATCCTTGTGGGGGGGTGAGATAGTGTGTCCACACAAAGTAAAAAGTTACAGGTTACCACATTGTGGGGAAATCTGGTCTCCACAATTTAATATATGTATACCCCCCCACACACACACACACAGACACACGTGCCGACGCGTGTACATGCTCCTCCCATAACTGCGGGCCTCCCTGCCGCCCATTATTATTGAATATGTCTCCCCACAAAAGCCATTTCGGCTCAGTAAACCCTGGCTGAGATGGGCGTGTGCTGACCAAGGACTGTAACATCGATATCTGCACATAACAGCCTCGCGGCTCAGAGCGACATGACAGATTCAGCCAAGGACGGAGTGAGTGCAGGCGGGGGAATGTGGAATGAGGGATTTTATCAGCACTGTATTAAAAACAGCTGCTAGATTTTATATGATCCTTCTCCAATTTAAATAATAATCAGACTCCAAAGATATGAGAATAAATGTCACTGAAACAGACAAAATTCATTTGTGAGCATCCTGTGTTTCTGCTGGAACAATATTACAGTAATTTAATTGTTATACCGATGTTAAAAACTGCTGGTGATGTTAAAAACTGCTGGTGAATACTGCCAGTAACTATTTTAACAAATTGGTCCAGTCCAAAAGTTAGAAGATACAGAAATAGTATATATATCC
The DNA here is from genome assembly GCA_026777045.1 of Hyperopisus bebe. Taxonomy (NCBI): domain Eukaryota; kingdom Metazoa; phylum Chordata; class Actinopteri; order Osteoglossiformes; family Mormyridae; genus Hyperopisus; species Hyperopisus bebe. The sequence goes on along the minus strand of JAODJW010000127.1, from coordinate 19,718,741 downwards.
TGATTCAGAGATCACCTACACTAGTGGTGGTTTAACATGAATTATATTAACATTAGGGACAAAGGGTATTATGGTGACTCGCTAAGTCGGACCGTGACCTCACACCTCTTGCATTCCATTGTCACCCCTGGATTTATGTGCCTGGAAGCATCTGTGTCACCTGCACTCTCGTGTGGCTTTACTCGTTTCCTCCTGCAGTCCAGAAGCATATGACTTAGATGACATCGTATTTTCAAAAGCACCTTTTTATGAGTGTGTGTTTGCATGTGGCAGACTGGCGTCCTGTCTAGGGTGTCACCTGTGTCACCGTCACCCTGCACTGGCGACTCGGTCATGGAAGATACACCGATATCATGGCATAGAGACTGCCGTCAGCAACACGACTTAAAATGAATGTACTGGCAGGCTCCCATTTTAAATACAACTTGTGAGTAACTCACATACAGATATACATTTACAGTAGTGATGTGCGGAGATGCCAGCTTTGGTCAGTGGGCTGAAGTGAGATCTTCAATAGGAGATAAGTCTGCACACGTATTTACATGTATGTGACAGTTTTATTTCCCTGTACATAGTCTGTAGGGTTGGCAAACTACCCCAACGCTTCATATACTATATGTAAAACTTTATATATAAAACTACATAAGACTATATATAGTTTCAGGTTTATAATGGATTAAAATAGATTTCTTGCCTGAGCGTGTGAGTCTGAAAGTGTGAGTGTCATGCCAGATGCGCGAGAGCTAACGACCCTGGTGAAAATATGATGTTCAGTGTTGATGCTTTGGGGGGGGCATGTGGGGACAGCCGCGCGTACGTCGACGTTCAGGGGCCACGGGACAGGATCCGCGTGGAGACAGCCGCGCGTACGTCGACGTTCAGGGGCCACGGGACAGGATCCGCGTGGAGACAGCCGCGTGTGCATCGACATTCAGGGGCCATTTATGCTCTTTTCTAAGACAAAGTGTGGAAAAGTCCATCTGGCTAACGAGGGTTGCCAGATGCACTCGCAGATTTACAAATGAAGCTAAGTAAACAAAATAAATAAATATATGGGGAATGAGACAGAGGAGGATTGGTGCAAAACAACACTTAGGAAAAAAAAAACTGAAATTCTCAATTGGATGCCAGTTTGGTGCTTTAACTGGAATGCTCAAGGGTACTGGTGAATTTATTATGGTTCTTAACTCCTCTGTCACTTGAAGGGCATGCTCTGAGTTTTAAGGAACGAGCACCAGAGTACATATTGGTGCTACCATTGTCACGGCGGCCTTGGTGTCAATGAGATTTTACATTGGTTTTTTTTCCCCTCTTCAGAAATGCCTAATTTTTACTACTTGAGGCCAGATTTGTGAAGTAAGAGATCTTCTGTTAAGCCTTGAGCAGTTTATCTCCTGTTAGCCGCGGAGCTCTGCGAGTCTCTTGACGGAGCCTTACAGTCTTACCCACGCTCCACTGTGCTGCCTTGGAGGGTAGCTTGGTCTGAGCTCATTCTGGGCGGTGTCACGTCAACCCTGTTTTCATGATAGGCTCAACCTCGCCTGCATCCTTGGATTCTGAAATAGTTTCGCGCGTTCGATTTCTCTCTCGGGGGGGTAACGGTGTTACAGGCTTTTTAAATCTGGGAGTGTGTAAACCGCCGTCCACTTGCAGAGCTGGATTTGTCATGTTGTATCTGGGTGCGTTTGATTATGCCTGAGCTTGAGTGTGTCAGAATAAATGAGAGTCAAGCGATATCCCTGTAAGAAAAAAACCTCACAATAAAAATCCTACAATGAAGCTTTGAGTGTCTTGCAGACATCTGAGGGGAGAAACTGGTGGTAACCCAATAAAAAAGTCTTCAAGTGGGAAAGGGGTAGAGATGAATACCACCAGACTTTTGATGCCAACGCATAAATGTCTTGAATGAAGAAACTTTTTATAATTTGTTTTCTCATCATTTTCTGTTCTGGAGGAGGAACATTTTGTTTTTATTGGGGGGGACACTGCAGGCTGCAGGGGCCCGGCCGAAAAATTCCGTTTCGAATAGAAAAAGAGGCCAAATTTGAGGTGCGACAAAATTATTATACAGTCCTAAAACTGTCAAAGACTACAGCACCTGGTTACTGATGGGGGAAACGAAGCTTCAAAATCCACCATAATTGGCGGGAGTGCAGAGTGCTGGTGCTGTTTTCACTGCATGGAGACAATGTGCAAGTCACTTGCTATACTGCACATGGCAATTAGTCTCATAAAATCAGTGTCATTAAATCATTCACATTAAAATAATTGGTCAGTGTTTACCACACATTGCATTTAATTAATATTACAGTCATTACCATTAAAATATATACTGCTTAATATTGTTTCCGGTACTAACCTTTTTATCAGTTTAATTGATAAATTTTGAAAAGGTGAGTTGCAGTTGCTGCTCCAGTGATGTGACGATGGACTGCAGTGAGATTTATCGGGTGCAGGATGCAGTGGGTAGCCCAGGCACCTCACACCTCCAGTGCTGTGAGCTCAGCTTCCATCCCTGGTTCTTTATCTGTGGAGTTTTCATGTTCTCCTCATGCTGGTGCACCGATTAACATCAAGCAAATCAATGTCCATAAATTGTTTTCAGTGTTGGGAGTGACCTGCCATGAACTGGAATCTCATCTAGAGTGACCACTGTCTTATGCCTTAACCATTATGGGATAGGCTCCACGGTTACTGTGACCCTGTGCTAGATAGATGGGTACACGATGAAATTAATTTGCCCAGTCCAAGGGCGTGTTCTACAAAGCAGGATTTCTTGGTTAGCCAGATAACTTGTCAGATTTAAGGTAGTCCGTGCTAAATGTAAGTGAACAAAGATATAGTCCATTTAGCCCAGATTACCTTAAATCCAACAAATTGTCTGGCTAAGCGAGTCATCCTGCATCGTGGAGCACTGCCCAGCTCTGTGCTGACATCTCCTCTTAAAGCAATCAGATTATGGCAGCCGGAGGTATGAGCTGGTAAAATGAGACAGAAGTGTTTGGCTGGTTGTGGGATCCAAGTGAACAAGTTTATATATGGATAGACGGTGTATCTGATGGCTGCTTATGCTTAATTCTATATGCTTGACTGTGGGAGGGCAACAGAAGGTGCGGGATGAATGAGGAAAGGGCGACATCAGCTTCCGGCTGCTTCCGTCCAAGCGTGCCAGAGGGGGAGAGGAAAGGTGAAGGAGTTTGACTGAATCTGAGGAGGATTGCGAGATCCAGCTGGTGAATCAACACAGATTGCACATGAAGATTTATATTCAGAAGTTAAAAACAGGGTAATTTTCTAATACTGAATAAACATTCCTTCAGAAATTGAACAGACAGGTGTGATAATGTTATCAAGCAATATTCCAGGCATAACTATGCGCAGGTGTTAGGGGTTTAATGATAGCTCTGTCCTGGGTCTGACTGACACTGGGAGTTGTGGGATTGGCTGAGAGTTCCACCAATCAAGTCATGCTTCTGCATAGTATCACACTGGCCCGCCCACATAGGAGCACCTAAGTGGGTAGCACTCTATTCTCATTCCTGCAGGTTTTTGGGTATTTTCCCTGTATTTTCATGGGTTTTCCCTCAGAGTCAAAAAACACTTGGTATCTGGAACTGGTATCTTTAAAATTCATGTTTTGTGAATGTATTCCTTGATATCAACTTGCTATCTATACTGCAGAAAAACAAAGTCTAATTTAGCATCGTTAATTGTTTTAATCTGACTTGGACAGCCTTGAACATGCCCAGTTAAAAACTGGGTCCTTGAGTCTATGGCAATTGTCTTTACAGCTGTCAGTCACCAGTTGAACTGACTTGCTATTGGTCAAAAGCAGACAGTGAGTGACAGCCTAATATCAGTCCCGCCCACCGTGGGTTTTGAAGCCTTGTTTCTCCTGTCACTCACATTTTGCTCCGAGATGTGACAGCTGTCCAGTGACGGTACAAAAACGCTGGAAGGAAGGAGAAATTGATTGTGAATAATTGCAGTCGTTTTCTCCTTCGACACATGAAGATGTTACAAGTCACCCTAATCCCCCCACCCCCCCCATCTGGAAGACCCTGGGTAGACAGTCGCAGGATGTGTTGTACAGTTGAATATCTGTCAAACAAGGCAAACTATGGCACAGTGTTTGCTCTGTTGATCAGGGCTTCCATTTTTCAGAGAATGTACTAGAGGTTTATTAAATTTAGCTCATGAATGTTCCTGTTTATTTAAGAAATTGTCATTCACACAGCCTTTGTGCAAAAAAGGCAGCATTTGCAAGGTACGGCTATCTCTCCTGCAGCACAGAAATCCACACGTCCTGCAGCCCAAACCCTTGTGTTTATCACCTTTTTCCCTCACTGCCAAATTATCATAATGGCTTATTTTTAACCTGTGTTATCTGGAACCCAGCTAATCATTTTTGAACATTTCTGCTTTGCTTGTTGCCAAAAACCGCAAGCCAAGTTTACAACATTCCCTACAGCCTATGTTGTCATTTTCATCAGTTATTTTGATCCCTGACAAAACAGCATCTTTCCTGATTTTCTTAGGATAGTGTCTCTCAGCCTGTTCTGAGGGATCCCCAGTCGGTCCACATTTTAGTTCCCTCCCAGTCGACTTTGCCTCTATATGCTGTTGTGTATCCAGGGAAGATGATTGAAACAGCTCTCTAAGAAGCTTAACATCAGAGGAGACCTCTGTTGTGCAGGAATCAGGAGTAAACACCTTAATGGTGAAATTATAAGAACGCCCCTTCCCCCCCCCCAGCCCCCCTACCCATCGGCCAGGGAAACTTACTGTTGACCTGCAGAGGAGCCGGTTGTCCAAGGCCAAATTTTGATCCCAGTCTAGCCCTGCGATGGGGTGGAACGCCTGGATGCCTGGGTAGCAAAATGAAGTTAAACAGAGTAGAAAACAAGCAGAAAATGAATGTCAGTGAGATTCATTGTACCCTTAAAAATTTTGACAGATGTGATGGGATCTGATCTGGAATATTTCAGGAGTATCACTGTGTCTGTAGGTTGTAAGAGTGTCACAACACAAGCAAGTGTTTTTTATTAGAAAAACAACATTGATTTTGTGATTAATGGCGATCCTGGTTTTGACAATTCAGTATTGATTCACAGAATCCCAAGAACTGTCTAGTTAATTTATGCCTTTTCCCCAGTGATTTTGAAAATATTTTCACAGAATTTCACTTGTGTCGATCTTCTTATTGTATAGGTGGCACTACTGTCTCACCTATGGGGGGACTGCAGTAATACTGTGGAGTTGCCTCACGCCGCCATCTTGGTGCACTGTCAGTCATGGTAACGGAGTACTCTGAGCATGTGAATGCAAGTCAAGTCAAGCAGGGCTTTATTTTCACCCCAATCATATTCATGGAACTATACCCAAATGTTATTCATTCTTTAGTGGTGTTCACAATTTCTTACCAATGGTCGAGCACAAATTATGTTCCATTTAGAGCTTTTTAAACACCTCTCCAAATATGTACAGCTGCTATACAGTACTTCATATCTCATTCCCATTGGATTATGTCAAATTGGAATCGAATAGAATCGGATTTAGTCTAATCCTTAGTTTGTGAATCGAAATCGAATCGGGGAATCTGTGACAATACCCAGGCCTAGTTTTTATTTCAGTCTGTTCCACCATAATTGCTACTGAGTCACGTAGAAAACAACTTGCACATTCAGAAAAATATCTGTACCAGAAGTTTTTCAGATGTTTTAAAACAATCCAGCGAAAATCTGGATTGATTCAGGGCTGGGAGGCAGGAAATGCATTAAGGTCTGGCTCCCTAAACGGCTGTTATGAACCCATTTTAAGACATACAGCACTGTTAGGGTATTGGGGAGATAAAATATCAAAGGTATTCTTCACAAATCACAACCTGTCAGTTTTTTCTCATGGCACTGTTTCAAAAGCCGCACCCAGGCGACCAACCCTACATTCCTTCCACTTCTGAGAAATTAAACATCTTCGCAGCATCTCACCGCGAAAAGTCCCCCCTCTGCTCGCTTCCTCTCCTTCCCCGTGTCTGCCATCATTATTCACAGGCATGTTCTTCACCCCACCCAATCATGAGTCCCCCCCCCCACTTTGGCTGTCCCCATTTCTCCTTCCCCAGAGAGTTGTGCGAGACGTAGAGTGGTCTCCGTATTGATTCAGCACAGGTCTGTACCGCTCATACTTCCGCGGTGCTGTAACCTCAAGCTGATTCCCTAATTGGCCAGAACTACTAGTCATAAACCTGCACAAGTAATGCAAGCGGAAAGATCAAAAACAGCCCAGAACAAGCTTGCTTGTTTACCCACCATATGACTTCTTAAGAGGTGTTAAAATTTTCTTAAATATTATGACAGTGATGTTTGCACTCTCTCTGTTCACACATATAATATTTCCAAAAACATTGGACTGTAACATTATAGAACTCCTTTAAACAGCGCTGGCCTGGGGTTGTGTGGGGGTGGAGAGTGTCCTTATTGGTACAATATGTCCTGAAAGCCACAGTAATTGAGTCAAACTGAGTAGATCTTTTGTTGAGCCCCAGTTGCTGAGTCAGAGTCAGGTAGCTCTGTCATTGGTCTGCTAATCACTGGAATGGGATCCTCTGACCTGGCCTGACATGACTCATTGAGTCAGAGCAGTCTGGCTACAGCCATTGAGTCAGAAGGACTTTTCCTGATCAGCTGGTGGGGATGTGCTGGCAGACTTGTCATGGAGTCAAATCACGAGGTTCCCAATGGTTAAAGAGGAAGGCTGGCAGATTCAGTGCAGACCCAAGACACTATATTTAAGGACTCGCTGCTGAAGTAGCTTAGACACCCAGCCGTCGTTTGCTTTGTTAGAAATGGAGGGATCGGTCCTGTTGTTTATCTGAGAGACATTCTCCATTAAGCAGAAGGTGGGTGTGTGCGCTAATCTCCGCAAGAAACGTCACGGCTTACGGCTATAGCTGGCGCGTGGCAGTTTTTAACTTCTGACAAAATAAAAAGTAATCAGCAGATCTCAAATGAAAACAGCCCAAAATGATAAGCTCTCAAACATAAGTGCTAACCGATGGCCCTAATACACTTCAGTTCCCAGTAAGCCTTATTTCAAAAAATATAAGTCAATACTGCAGGGATTTGAAGAATATCTTGACTCGAGAAACACGAGGGAAAGAGATAGATGAGATTTATATCACCACCTCCTATTACTTGCCCTAGCTTTGGCTGTTTTTTTCTGATTTTTGCCCCTTCAAATCTACAGAATGATCTGGAACATCCAAAAGAAAGTGGCCCCTTTGCAAATTCCTTAATTAAATCATACTGCTTTCGTCAGTGAAAGAACCTTCTTGTGCTAAAATGTGTTTTACCTTCTTACTCTTTTCGTCTGCTGCTTGACTGCTATTTTACTAATGACTGACGTGCAGGATGGTAGATTGGATTACAGTGTAGCTAATCTGCACATTAAGGACCAGGTATAAATTTGCTGTTAACATCCAAACCAGCTGAGCTATATGCTCCATTTCTGCTTTTATTCCACTCTAAAAATTTTAAACGAAAAAACATGACTTGGTTGACTATGTCTTCATAAAACGTGCATACAACCCTGAGAGTCATATTACATCCTTTGCTTTTGACTGTAACTTTCATTTCAGCTTCGTTTAGAAGATTAGTGCTTAGCTGTAATGTGGGGTATGGATGTATGTATATCTGTGCCTTATCAAGAACCCTGTAAGGTTGGAGTCGTTCCCAGATGTTGATCCTGGAACTCATGCGCTATTGGACCCCTTTCCCCGACCCCAAAACAAGCTTTTAAAATCCCCTCTCCCATTCCTAAATTTCCCTTTTTTTCCTTTCACCCCTATGTGACTTTTTTGCCACCCCATCAAGAGCAAGTCTTTGAGTAACTTCATCATATTTTAAAAGGAAGATGAATTGCAACATTTTTTAGTTAGGCTTTCCATCTGTAGTTTGTATTAAAGCACGTAACAATTTCTTACGATGAATAGGAGAATAAGCATTCAGAATACATCCCCAGAAAACCTAGATTTCATCCTTAGATGCGTTGCCAAAAGTCAGTGAGGTAACGTAGCGCAGCCTTCATACTAACCAAAGAGCTTCGCACGCTGGGCTGAAAATATTTTCCTGAAAGTGCTGGCAGTGGCAGATTGGTGTTGGTCTGAGCCCACTGATCGTTCTAAGTACCTCTGCAGTATCTACGGCAACGCATGCGCCCCCCCCCCCCCCCCCCCCCCCCCCCCC
>JAODJW010000127.1:19634049-19646652 GCA_026777045.1 Hyperopisus bebe | reverse complement strand
GCCTCATATCTCGGAGCCGCCTCATATCTCGGAGGCGCCTCATATCTAGGAGCAGCCTCATATCTCGGAGCAGCCTCATATCTCGGAGGCGCCTCATATCTAGGAGCAGCCTCATATCTCGGAGCCGCCTCATATCTCGGAGCCGCCTCATATCTCGGAGCAGCCTCATATCTAGGAGCAGCCTCATATCTCGGAGCCGCCTCATATCTCGGAGCAGCCTCATATCTTGTATCAACAGATCAGTGGAAGTCATTTTTTAACAGAAAATGAAACAAACTGACCTTGCTTCACATTTATCAAATTCTGATAACCTGTTCGCATTAAAATGTACTAGCGAGTGTCTACATGCGCCGACAACATCCTCTAAACATTAACTGAAACCTTCCGTATTACTTTGGAATGCAGTATTTTGCCTGAGCTCTATTGAAGGATCCATAGACACTGATCTAACCAACAAAACGTGGTCATTACCGGCTGTCTAGCCGTTGCCTTATATGTCATGCAAAATAATGTTAATGTGATATTTGAGTGAGGGTCTTCCATTCCAGTAAATCTTCTAGATGCCCCCCATCCAAAAAGACTAATACGATCAGCCATAACAAATATCCATCCATCCATCCATTTTCCAAACCGCTTATCCTACTGGGTCGCGGGGGGTCCGGAGCCTATCCCGGAAGCAACAGGCATGAGGCAGGGAACAACCCTGGACAAGGGGGCCAGCCCATCGCAGCCATAACAAATATAAACTAAAGAAATACTAGATTTGTGTCAGCCATTGTATTTCTATATCATTGTACAATGGTCAGTCGTGCTTTGATGCACAGGGTGACCTAGGCTGAAGCCCAGGGGCCTCCACTAACCTCAGTTAAGTGCACTCTGCCATGGCCCTGGGGTGATTCGAAAACATAGATAGCCCAGGAGCTTCTGGCTGTGTTAATGTGCCTCTGGCAGTGGTACTTAAAGTCTATTAGCATCTATAAAGTATGTTAGCATCTTCTGGTGAGTTCAGCTTAGATCCCTTTATTGCCAGAGCCAGGAATTCCTTGTAAGTAGAACAAGCACACCATACTCAGTGAGAGTGCAGACCACCGGCGGAGTGGGAAGGGCGGCAGTCGTGCTCGGGCCTGGTACCGGGCAATCGGGCCAAGTGTGAGTACGCCCTTACACTAATTCTTGCAACTCTGCCTGATTTTCATGCACTATTGCGATGACCTGATCTAGGGTCAGGCCATAACACAGTCTTTCATATCTGCAGGTCATGTTAAAATCAGAGATCTGTTCGCTTTTGCTTTTCCTGAGGCTGCAGGTGAAAATTTGTGTTTGTGTCCAGGGTGAAAGAAATGGCCCCTTTCTGGGTCAACAAAGAAAATCAAGTGAAAGCAGGATCTTTATTTGGGGGAAATGGCACCATTTTCAGGGTAAGCGGAGTTTGGCGGCAGCCAGACGAGCGAGGCACGGTAAGTGGTGACAGAGAGTGTCGGCAGTAACGGAAATGAAAACAAAAGGTGTGAGGTGCTGGAAAGCTTGTTGTCGGCAAACTGTGCGGAATCCTGCAGAGGGCGGAGTATGCCAAATAATGCACGAAACAGGAATACGTAGATCCTGGCTATCTTGAGTCTCCCCCCTTTTTTGTGTCAATGGTACACCCCTGTGGTGCGTGTGTCTTGCCCCCCACACTGACTCAAGTGCTTTCTGTTAGCTAGCTGCAGGTTCAGAATCAACTTTACGTTTTACCTTCTGACTGCTGAAATTCGATGAGGGCGGGCTGAGCCCAGATCAGCACTGAAAATCAATGGCGCCCCGTTTTGTGAATAGCACAGCGTATTAGTCCGGCACCTGATGAAATCTAAACCCTCACTGAGCAATCAGGGTATCAGCAGACAGGCAAGGGATGCACAGGAATAAGAAAAGGCGCAGATTTCGATCGCGACACACCAGTTTCTGAACTCTGACGCTCTCCATCTTCAGCTTTTTTGGTAACCTGCTAGCTGCATGCAGGTAATATTGCATCTGTCTTCCCAAACGGCATTGGCATCCCTGCCCAAGCTGGCGATATAATGATGGTCTTTCACGGGGCACATTCTCACATGATTTAGGGAGTCCAATCCGCCAGCATATCTTTGAATGCAGGACAGAATCTGGAGCACGCAGGAGAACCGGCAAACTCTACATACACAGAACCAGGGGTGGAACGCGGACCCAGTGAGCCATTACACACCGCCCCCGCAGAGAGTACCGCGGAATGAGTTCCTGTAATTTGTAGCTGATGGTATTCAACTTCTCATCAGAAGTCAGGTTACTTTGGTCCTTGTTTCTTCTCTACTGGTCTCAACCCTAGTTAGCATGGAGGTGGTACTTAGCTCTGTTCATACAGCACACTCCCACGTCAGCCTAAAGAGGTACATTTTCAAATCAAGTGATTTCTGTTGTAGAGGTATACATTAAGTCGTGAACCATATGATTTTTTTTTTTTTTTTCCTGTGGACTGAACCGTAAGAATAGGGGGCCTAAAGCTACATATTTCCTGTTTAAATTTCTCCAGGGGTAATTTGTACTTAGCTGCGTTACAGCATGGTGATATTTGATCAGAAGATGCCATTGGCTCTCTGTGTACTGTTACGCTGTACGATTTCGCACACAAAACAAACACTTCTTTCGCCAATTCCCTAGTGCATTAGCACCACGATCAGCCCTCATTTGCCACCATCACAGCCGACATCTGAGCGGTGTTCAGGACACTGCATGTCGAGTGGGCAGCTATGTCCTGCTTTACGGTACAGGTGCTGTAAAGACACCAAAAGCAGAGATTCACTCTTCGGATCTGCAAGCTCTCAGTTAATGCTCAATGTGTAATTAAACCACAAGAATGAAAACAGAGGTAGTATGGATGTAACAGCAGAACTAGACACCTGCTCATGCACACATATGTAATAGATATAATACATAATATATTATATGTATAACAGTTTTAGCTTGATTTTCATACTTTAAGTGTTTTTGACAAGTATTGATTCAGGCCAGCTTTTATCTTTTGAATTTACATATCCTCTCCATCATAAAGACTAAGGTAAAAGCTTAGAGTATAGCAGAGTATCATACCTGCATTTTGTTGTTATACACACGAGGCAAAGGCAATCTGTGTTGATTTTTCCTGTGCAATGTTGCAACTAAGTGGATGACTGATAAATGAAGATATTCCTGCAGACAGGGAAAGTGATCTACCCATCCATCCATCCATCCATCCATCCATCCATGTATCTTATATAATTGGTTTTCCAGTACAGGCTGTGGTGAGCCTGGAGCCTGTCACAGGTACCAGAGGGCATGCGGCGGGGGACACCATGAAGACTCTTAATTATCTGGCTGTGTTAAACAAACAGCAGCAAGCAGAGAGATTCAGGCAGACCCAGAGCCCCCTTTGGTGGTGGTGGGGAGGGGGGGGTGGGTTATGCTGTGGATCCTGCTGAAAAATGATAAACTGGAGCAGGCGTATCTGCCTGGGACCCAGAGTGCACACTGGCCGCACTGCTGTGCCCCAAACTGGGAGAACTGGCCTGCAGTTCAGCTTTGAGAGAGCTCTTCCATCAGCCCAATTAACGCAGTTCGTTAACAGACGCACTGGCAAGGTCGTTACTAACGAGGTCCTCACTTTGAGAACTGCTTCCCCTCGAGCATTTTCAAGTCTTTCTTGCAGACAGCTGCAGTGCGTTCAGAAGCCACAGAGCTGTCTGCTCTGTAATTTTTCTACCGGGTGCTTGTGAAATACTGCACAACATTTTGTCAAAGAACAAATCAGCCCCACCCTCTTCTCCTGAATGTAAGAGGCAATGAATCCTTCAGGCCCAGCGGCCATCTACGTGAAGGGGGGGTAAGAGATACCAGCCGTACGTCATTTAATCAGTCTCCATACCTGCACTTCTCTGCCCAATTTTTTTGACAGCTAAGATGTAACCCTGTGTTTGGTTTGTTAATATTTGTAATTTAATTAATAAAAATTCCGGGCCCCCTCACGAAAATACGAGACAAATTGCCCATTTTCGGCTTTTCTGTTCTGCGATTTGGCCCGAGTAGTGAATCTGCCCAGTTTTACATTATAAAAAAGAATCACAAACTTCAGTTAGTATTGTGGCTTAAAATTGTTGACATTTTGAAGTTGACACTAAAATATATTTTAATTTTGCATGGCTTGTGTTTTTGTTATTATTTAAAAAAAAATAATTAGCTGAGGGGCGCAGTGACCTCACACCTCTGGGACCAGGGTCTGGTCATCACTGTAGCTCCATGTGTGTGGAGGTCGCATGTTCTCCCCATGTCATCGTGAGGTTTCCTCTGGGTACTCCGGTTTCCCCCCACAGTCCAAAAACATGCTGAGATTAACTGGAGTTACCAAATGGGTGAACGTGCCCTGTCATTCATTATTCTCTTCCTTGCACCTGTAGTTTCTGGGGTAGCCTTAGGACCCCCGAGACCCTGTAAAGGACCAGCAGGTGTAGAAGATGGATGTATGGATTTACATAATCACATAGCTTTACTGCTGAGTCCTAAAAAAAATCCCCTATCTTATTTTTATGTAGGCAAAAATATTATTTAGAAAGATTTCCCACTCTTAAACATGATGGGTGACCACACTAACCAGTTTAGAAGGGAGGGTACCGGGTAGTCTAGGAAAACTATTAGGGAAGGCAGAGACATCACACTGTGACCTTTCTGGATTTAGACAGTAATGCAGAGCCGGTGCAAGATGTGATTAGAGGGGACTTAGGCAAGTCCAGCCCTGACAGGCGTCTGGATTGCCTCTGCAGCCGACTGACATGTGTGATGAGTTAAGGTAGCAGTAGTGAGAGATGGGAGACAGAAAACAGTTAGGGGTCTAGCAGATCTGTAGCATGGAAGACTGGACAAATTGTCTGGATGCTGACCTCTTACAATCACTTGGGGAGAGGCAGAAATATAGACAGGGTGACGAGTGACCACTGTGTTTGCTTAAGGTAGATTTTTGGCTAGCTGAATATGCATTTATGACTGAGCACTAAAAGCAATGAACAATCTACTACAATCATGCTGGGGTGCAGTGGTGGCTATGAAGCTAGGGGTCTGTGCCAGCAATTGGAAGGTTGCTAGTTCAAATCCCATAAATGCTGGGAGTGATTCTACTCTGTTGCGCCCTTGAGCAAGGCCCTTAACCTGCAATTGCTTTGTTCTGGGTATGAAGTTAATGTTCATCCAGCTCTATAAGGAGGTCCTCCAACTTACAGGGAAAACGTGGGGATTGGTGGCAGGATTGGCACTCCAGCCACTGGAAAAAAATCACACTGGTCCACTTTTGATTGGTGTGGTGCTGAGGTTTCACCTGCCACACGGCTGCACTCAGGTTCTCATCCCTGAGGTGGTTTGTCATGTGGTGGGTGCAGCAACACACTGTAATCAGTGCATGGTTCTTACCTCCAGCTCTACTATAAGCAAAGTACAGACTTTGGAAAAGTTTAAATTCTTTTGCTTATCTGCTATTGGGTTGTACTGAGCCTGGATCATATCCCAGATAGCACAGGAAACTCCCAGGACAGGATGCCAATTTATATATTTTATATTATTTCCTTCTCGCTCTTCAGAACTGGTTCACATGAAACCATCACAGCATGGCATGGAAACTGAACTGGGGCTTTGGCTATGGTTATACAATCTGCTGTGTCCAATTAGATATGTTACGAATCATACTGCTGGGGCAGGACATGGCGGAGGGACTAGCGATCCAGCTTACGCCGTAGAAAAAGAACCAGGGACTTTATTGAAGCTGAGAAAAAAAAAAAAAACAAATAAAACAAGAAAATAAAGGAACCACGAGGAGTTTAGCAAAGGCGGGTAGAAAACAAGAACTGAAGCAGGGAGCAACACAAGAAAACAAGAACAAAAACAGGAACAAACACAATGACTGATTGGGGAAGAAAGTAAGGGCAGGCACTTAAATCACATGATAATGAGGACCTCAACCTGGGACAGGTGTGAGCTATAGCTAATCAACCACAAAAGAAGTGATTAGGGGCAATAAGGAACAGGTGAGGGTAATCACAATGAAATAGTAGGGACTAGGGCAACCCAAGAGATAGAAGGCACATACGTGAAATACAAAATGAGGAAGTCACAAGGATAACCAGAAACAGGTACAAAAACATGGACCAATAAGAAATAGCATGAATACAAGAACTAACAAGGAGAAAAACTAAAGGTCAAGATATCCAACAAAGTTGAGGCTGGCCTCTCAGCATGATTCTCTATGTCTCCCATATGTTGATATTGATCCAGAAGTAATTTGAGGTGTTCTGGGGCAATGAAACTCACCAAGGATAATTGCTTTCTTGTGGCTCGGATGGACTGGCGAAACTGGGCAGACCCACGAGGCCGCTTGCCTCTCTCACAGTGGAATCAATTAGATCCACTATGATAGAGCAGGTCTGGGGTAGGACCTGGGCACACTGTTTCACAACTGTTGTGTTTCTTCTTTCGGTGCCTGCAAGGAGCTGGGATGGAGGGAGGTTAAGTTACCTTCACTCTGGCATGGTTTGCGTTTTGCACAAACCATCGCATGCAAAACACAGGAAGATCAGTAAAGGGTCTGAGACGTCAAAGAGGAGTGGCTCAGAGATGACAAAACTGTACTCAATGCTGACTCCAGCAACGATCGTTCACGAGGAGTCCTGTCATGCTGGTTTCCGATTTAGTGCCTCAGAGTCTATGTAGACTCTTCTTTCGCGTTTCCAGCACTCACCGCAGCATTTCTAACACATGCACAAATTACACAGAATCCTGCAATTCAGTGCAGTCATATCATATTGTAGGAAATCTGTGTTATTAGACTTAGCGTGACACTAAATGTGTTACCCTCTACACTAACTGAAGTTTAAATGTGCTAAACTGAATGGAATTAATATCCGAATCAAAACGAGCTTTTGAAAACTAAAGGAACGATTTTCTACGATCTAGGTCACATGGAGAGGTTCCCAAAATGTCAGGACAGAATTCAGTTCCTCAGATCTGGGAAGGACCCTGTCCCTGGGTAGCAGCTCAAGGATGATGAGTGACATTGTTACCTATTCTTTTTAAAGCTGTTCTCTGCCACTTTTGGGAATATGTTAAACTGCCTTGGTTGCTGACTGTTATAATATGGAAGAATGTCTTTTTTGGTCACAGTACTGCAAAAAGAAAAAAAACAATAAAAAAATCTTTTAAGTAAAACAAAAGATGTTTAATGGGGACTGTTGGAATAGGAAACTCCAGGTTATAGTGTTGCAATTTTGTGGAAAAAGTGTTTTTGGAGTAACAGTTTTTTGACATTAATCTGTTTCAAGTTACTGGAAAGAAAGTGCCCATTGCGGAGAATCATTTGCTCTCCCTCCCATTAATGTTATTTAGCTTCCCAGTGCATTAATTTTGTTGACTTTCCCCCTTCCAATGTGGCACGATTTCACAATAGCACTTCACCTGTTTTCAGGCTTGCATGTGGTGCACCGTGAACTGTGCCTGTTAATGGTCTGAAATCCAAAGGTGGCTAGTTCAGGTCCAGAAAATAAAAATGCAGATTATGATTTTGTTTCAGCCAACCAGTTGATTGTGTGACTCTGTGACTGTGACTGTTTAAACACAACTGGTTGGTTGAAACAAAATCTTGGTTTGGATTTTAACTTTCTGGACTTGAACTACCCACCTCTGCCACAATCACCCAGACACCCCCCAGGTGGCATACATTTGTCTGCTTTGTGAATCTGTTTGTGTTGTCATGTGGAGTCTAGTTATGCTCGGTGGGTACATGACCTGGGTTGGGGGGAGCTTTACATCTGTAATTCGGCCGCAGGAGATGGGGTGGGGGTGGACACTCTTGGGGAGGGTGGGGACAGCTGATAAGCCCCTTCAATTCACCCATCAGAACCATCAATAAGGCAGTGTGACCGATGTGACTACACCAGGCCTCGCCCTCTAGCAGGCCCCGTCCAAACGAGAAACTTGTTTAGATAATGACAAGTTAAATAATAGTTATTCATTCAGCCACAGTCTATGCTGACAAGATGAGGCTGCTTCACTCTCACCTAACTGCCTGATACATCCTTTATTGTGTACGTCTTGGTTTGTGTGTGTGTGTGTGTGTGTGTGGGGGGGGGGGGGGGGGGGGGGGGGGGGGGGTTTAGCTGGGCACATAAAGTATTTAGAGCGCAAAATAAGTTCTAATGAAAATGATAGTCATGAATTGCTGCTGCCTCAATATTTCCTCTTTATCTTGTAATGCATTATGAATTTAAATGTTTTAATAATGCACTATTGGTGTCATTTCAGTTATTTAGCCATTTTAGCTAGAACAGTGGCAGCAGAGAGATTAATATTTTTTATTTTTCAGCGTAGCTTATCTGGTGGCTGCGAAAGTAAATCTTGTACGATCGATGAATCCCTCCTTGCAGTGAGTGGCAGGACCGACCTTGCCGGTATCTCGGGTCTTTGACCAATACAATCCACCTGAGAAACAACAGGGACTACAGGTTATCATGTCTTCGGGTGAACCTGCTGTTTTGTGTGGATTCAGATGTTACAACTGCTGGTTTTTGCTCTGACAATCCTCTTCCTTTCTTTTTTTATATCATTTATTGATTTGTTGAGCTTAAATTTATGTTAAACCCTTGAAATATGAGGAAACAGGACAGGGAAAGCTTAGTCAAGCCAGACGTGGTCGACGGAAACAGAATGGTTTGTTTTTCTGTAGTTATGGAAGTCATTATGATGTCGTGATATGTGTTTAATAATGCTTTAATACATGCCATTACTACACATAATCCTGGAAACCTTGCATTGTATGAACCAAATGGACATGGGAAATGTAGGGAGGTTATTGTCCTAAGGGAACAAGGTCAAGCACTGATGCTGGTCATTAACATCAAGTGGCCAGGTAATTCATGTCAGGGAGGATGCTTTGAGCTACCTCAGCTTTTACAATTTTACAAGTGTAGGAAAAATTAGCGCAAGTAAATTTCACTGTCTCCACCAATGTGTAGGGAAATTAATTACATTTTAATTAATTATTATTTAATGACAATTAATAAATAATTGTTACGCTGAATGGTTGGTTCCACCAAACTCAATTGCGGAATCCCCGTGAGTCTGTTAATGTGAGACTTAAATGGGATTCACTAATTACCAGTATCGCTTAGTAACCTGGGTTAGAAGGCTCGTCCAGCAAGCTGCATCACCAGGTAATGTAAACGATTGGTAGAGAAGCTCCTCTCACGGCCGATTCACGATATTTCAGGCGAGCTTGAGGTTTCAGAGCTTCGTAGCCAGATCGCACAGAGGCAGGGACTATTGTGAACGCTCAATGAACGGAACTGTATAAAAGGCATACATTTATTCCTAACTAACATTATACTAACATAAGACTAACATTACACTTAACATAATCAACAAACACAAAATAACGATATAGAACCAAACAGAATGTAATATGGGTGTCTGTGGCAGTCCTTTTGGTATTTATGACTAGACTGATGCCACTATACCGATGATTTTCATTAAACTGGTGTAACTTTTGATACATACAATTTTATGATAAAACACTGACCAGATTTGAATTTAGGAGTGATTTTCCATCAGTTTGATACCAAACATGCCATACCAGCCTGGAGGTTCACACCTATCATCTGTATTAATTAATTAACAATTTCTTACATTGTGTATGTTAATGAATGACATCAGTATACAGTATAGGTGTTTTGTGTTGCACATTATCAGATGTTCCCACTTTGGGTAAGTTGTACAGATACTACCTTGCATATCTACATCAAAACAGCACATCTTACCCCTAGATATATGTGGCCGTTAATTTGCTGTAATACCACTTTCAATTAAACATCTGGAAATTACATATTTTGGTTGGTGTGACTTATTCCAATGATCTGCTATCCAGGATTGATAATATATACATTGATTCAGTCTTTTAACACAAAATAGTAGAGGACAAAGAAGTGCTAACAGACCACAAAGATCAGATAAGGGCTAACAGAGGAATGTGAAGGGGGGGGGGTTGTTAGACAAAGTCGAGGGACCCTATCCTTGTGGTCCATTCTGCTGTCTATAGGTCCCTAAATCTCTGCGCCATAGAACCTGCCAGCTGGCAAGCTGGCCCCTCTTGTTGTCTGTGTGTGTGTGTGTGTGTGTGTGTATGTGTGTGGGGTCACTAACCCCCCTTTGGTGTCTAGGCCAGCGAGTGCCTCTCATACCAACCTAACCCTTGTCTCAGGCCACCTGGAATTGCAGCCCTGTCACATGCATGTGGCTGATCCTGCACAAGCTACTTTAAAGCTGAAAGGCTAAACAGTTCAGCTCTTCTTGCACTTTGCCTGGTTTGGTTCCTTAATTGAGAGACGCATCCAGCTGTTCCACATTAACATTAGTGCCACATGCATGATTATACGAGACTGACCAATCAGCACACAGCAAGAATTCAGTGCTTAAGTGAAATCCGGGTCCTTTTAATTGAAATGGTAGTTTACCAGTTAAAATGGTTTACCAAAGTGTCCTCCTATGGATCATCTGGTCACCCTAATTAACAGATAGGTGATATGATTCGGTAGGTGTAGTCATTACACAAAGAGACTCTTTCATGACCAAACTATTTCTGGTTTGTTTACCCGTTGTTATACCAAGAGGCTCACTTAAAACGAACTTTTTCAGTAAAATGCTCAACTGTGTAAAAAGATACGTTTGATATGTGTGAGCTACGCTTTTACTAAGAAATAATAAAATGATAATAATGTAGCATGTTCATCAAAAACATTTTATTTATTTAGTTAAATCCAAACGGGCAGTTAATTAATGTTGCTGATTCTGTTGGCTGTATCCATCTTCCAGTGATTTATCATATTCTCGGTCACAGGGGACCTGCTGTCAGGCAGCATAGGACACAAAGCAGAGGGACTTTCCTGGATGGGCAAGCAATGGAGCACTAGGCCCAAACACAGGGCAATTTAGAGATGCCAATAACCAGCGACTCCTATTAAATTCCAGAATGCACCACACTTTGCGTATTTAAACATCCAAACATTTTCTCTGATGCTCCGGGTGGCTCCGATGGCTGTTTGCAGTTTATCAAAGTCTTAAGCTTGTTCAGTCAGTTTTTATCCTCCTGGATAAAACCGTTGTCACACCTATTAATCATACTTCCTTCAATCCATTTTGTGTCTCCCACTAATCCAATCCAATTACACTCATGCAGCATACTTTATAAACACATTAAACTCCCATCTTAATAAACGTGCGACTCCTTTATCTGTGAAATCCGTGCACTTTTCCCTGCAAAGGCAGCAGTAATACAGGCACCCAGAATAAAGGTCTGTTTGTCAGATTAATCACACCCCCCACCCCCCAACACTTTTAGCACAGTATGACTGTAGCCATCAGAAAATCTCCAGTCGTCCCGAATGTCTGAGCTTATGCACACTTTGCTCCGACTTGAAAATGAATGTCGATGACTATACCATACGTCCTAATAACCATAATAATAGCTGCAACCGTCATTTGCATGACATCATCTTCCCGCCCACCTCCTCCACCCCACCTGTTATGTTGTTTAACACCCAACAGGACAACAGCTAAAAGTATGTTCAGTTAGGCAAATGCATCAGGGTGTTTTTGCAAAAGAAAAAAATAGCTGTTTTTTTTTTTTTAATGCAGTACAGAGTCATCATGATCCTGTACTGGATGAGCAGTTATGGAAGATGGATGGATGTGTAATAATGATCCTGCTGCGGGGGGGGGGGGGGGGGGGGGGGTGGGGTCTTTTTGGAGTCCAATCTAATTTACGACAACTGGTTATTAAAGAAATGAAGATACTTTTGACCCCTGTGGGGAAATCTTCTCTTCGCCTGGCCCATCCTGCTCTCCATGAGACACGTGTTGGTGAGAGCGAGCTTGGCAGTGAAGGGCGGCCGCCTGCAGCGGAGCCCATGGACCTGGAGGTTAAAGGTCGAGCTCCAAGGCCCACAAGTGTGGCTGCTCTGCTGAGGCTCGACTTGAACTAGCAACCTTCTGACCAAGGGCACAAAGCCTTAGACACATGCTGCTCCTCATAAGTAATGAACAAATAAACTATTACTAATAAACACTGTATTTTTGCTGCGGCAACAGCAGTTACAGCAAAACACAAAGTAGAACATAAAAGCAGACGGGATACTGAAATTATTGACCAACTGCGAACCCAAGAAAACTGCAAAGACTGGGTCCCATAACCCAGCTGGGTGCACTTACTGCTGCAAGTCTCAGATTATGAGTGTGAGCAGTCTTTATTTATTTTATTTTTTTTTTTTGGGGGGGGGGGGCAGTATTTTGTGTGAGAAAAATCACTGTGTTTCAGTGTGTAATTAATTATTAGTAAAAGCCTAACTGTCACGATTGCGGAGCAGGCGGACGGGCAAGCAGGGGAGAGGAGCCAGGAAGTAGGGTAGCACGGGGATTTATTCAGGAAACAGGCAGAAAGACGGGGCAGAACGATACCAACATCAGACATTAATGACAAGTCTGGGGAAGACTGACTCAGACGAGGACTAAATACACATGACAAGCTGAACATAA
>JAODJW010000127.1:19607846-19618459 GCA_026777045.1 Hyperopisus bebe | reverse complement strand
TGGTCACCTGACCTCAACACAATAGAAATGGTTTTGGAGGAGTTTGACCAGAGAGTGAAGGAAAAGCAGCCAATGAGAGCTCAGCATATATGTGGGACCTCCTCAATGACAGCTGGAAGAGCATCCCAGGAGGCCACCTCATGAAAGTGGTGTAGAGGAGCCCTGGAGCAACTGAGGTTAAGTGTCTTGCTTAATTACTGTAAGGGCCCAATGGTGGGATCATGCTGCCGATCACAGCACTGTATCTCAACACAGACATGATGCATAACAACCACACATCCATGTTCCATAGCTGCCTATCTGGAGCCTGTCTCGCACCGCACACCCTTCTCACTACATAATAGCTTAATTTAGAGATACAGATTCATTAATGGCATGCTTACCCATTGTGAGAGAAAATCAATGTAAAAACAGGGGGAAGATTCAAACTCTCTGGAGGTGCAAAGCCACAGTGCAACCATTTAAGACTGTCCTCCAGTATGCATGAATTAAAGAGCTGGCTCTAGTCTTCTCATTGACGTAATATATCTATGTCATTCATGCCTGCAGTATTGTTTTAATAAGGGAAACCACTCTACCATTCTTATGATTGTACAGGGTTTCAAAATGTACTCAATACTCCTTCAGGGGACTTGAATCTGACAATGTAGCTGTATTTAGCCATATGCAATGATAAACTTTACAGTATAAAGCTCTCTCTCTATCTCCCTCTCTCCCTCTCTCTCTCTCTCTCTCTCTCTCTCTCACTTACACACACACACACACACACACGCATATACAAACACACAATGAGAAACCAGTGCACCAAACTGCCTGCCTTTGGACTACAGGAGGAGACCTGTGTAATGCAGGAAGGATACGCAATTATACACACACAGGCAGTGCCCGGGGGGGGGGGGGCTGTGCTCCCCATTTTATTCTGCAAAATGGAGACACCAGCTTTACTTGCAACGCCAATAAAAATACAGCGATACAGCATCA
The DNA here is from genome assembly GCA_026777045.1 of Hyperopisus bebe. Taxonomy (NCBI): domain Eukaryota; kingdom Metazoa; phylum Chordata; class Actinopteri; order Osteoglossiformes; family Mormyridae; genus Hyperopisus; species Hyperopisus bebe. Next base: position 19,617,478 of record JAODJW010000127.1, on the reverse strand, counting down.
TGAGATACAGCAGCCATTGTGAAGAGATCAAACTGCATTTTTTCATTAGTTTTTTTTTTAAAAGGATTCCCTTGGAGGATGAGTGACTCACCTTTCCTCGAAAAGCACGTGTATTCTGAGTCCATTCCACCCGGCTGGAGGACAGCTGTGATCACTAACCAAACCGTAACGTTAACTGCTGATTCCTCGCATTGGTAGCCTCGTGGATCTTACTTCCAACAATTGAAAACCAATACTCTCGTTTTTCACTTTTCTGCATTTTCTTTATAAACGCCTGCATTTTATATTTTGTTGTCTTTCAGATTAATGAGTACCGCTTATCAAAAAGCTGGTTGGTTGTGGTTGAAATGAAATATGGGGAATAGTTTTATTGCTTTTATTTTTTTACATGAATCCCACTACCATGTGCTCCAATCAAACCTGCCTACATCATTGTGAACCTGTTTGGAAGGATTAGCTCCTGAAATCAGGTGTAGGGAAGGAGGCCAGGAATCCCAGTACATCACTGTGGTTTTTATGTCAGTAGACTTCCAGCTAAGAGCCACTGTGTGTTTACAATAGACATTTTACTATATGACTCTGTTCACATGTGTGCAGATTTGTTCACTGGCTGCAGTGAGATTTTCAATTGCAGACAAGTCTGCACACACATGCGCATGTATTTACATGTATTTAATACAATAACAGTTGTATTACCTTGTACATAGTCTGTAGGGTTCGCAAACTACCCCATCGCTATGTAGCTAATTTTACATTTATAATGGAATAACATAGATTTGCCCTAAGATTTCTTGTGTGAGTGTAAGAGTCAGATAACGTGTGTCACACCAAGGCGGAGAGTTGGGAACTCTGTGTGCATATCCACCAGCTGTAATCCATGCACCGGAGCTCCGGCACCTCATAAACCAAGGCCTGTTTACTGGAAACAAGTAGATTGGCCTAGTAAGAGAGCATGACTTCCTCCGGGTCTTGTTTCCAATAGGGAATGTGTGATTGACAGGTGGATCACTTCAGTGGATATCGCTTTGTAGTAGGGAAGCAGGAGCTAAATCAACAGACAAGGCCTGCAGTCAATCTACATTTTTATCTTCACTTGTGGTCATGAGCTGTGGGTAATGACCGAAAGAATGAGGTTGTGAGTACACAAGCAGCAGCAATGAGGTGTTTATGCTGGGTTTCTGGGCTCAATCTCTCTGACAGGATGAGAAGTTTGGAGATCCGGAGTGATATTAAGATAGAGCCACTGCACTTTTGGGTAGTCTTGAGTAGTCTGGTTTTGGTGGGTGGGGCAACTTACCTGTTTGACTCCCTAGGGAGGTGCTTCAGGCAAGTCCCTATGTCGTGTGGCCCTGTGGCAGGTTCAGGACGTGCTGGGGGGGGGGCTGCGGGTGGATTATATCTCCCAGCTGGCTGGGGAACACCTGAGAATTCCCCAGAATCGGGCTCAGACTGTAGGCTGTTATCACATGCTCAGCATGTTGCCACCACAACCCTTACCAGCAAAAGTGGTCTTACGATGGATGGATGGATTATTTGAAGAAGATGCACTCAAACTTGTGTTATCAAACTATGTGTCTGAGGTGACATGTTTTATCTTTAATTCCCTATAACCCATGGAAATGGCCTCTTAAGTGTTTAGAGTAAAAATTATAAAATGTAGATCAGGGTTGGGGCCATTCTGGAATGCATTCATCAAATCCAATCCAGATCAGGAAATGGAACTGGAGCTGGGACTGGAAAAAAGAACTATGGGGAACAGAATTGGAACTGAATTCAAATTTCAGGGAGATTTAAATTCCAACTCCAGTTCCGTTTCCTGATTTGAATTGGAATTGATGAATGCGTTCCAGAATGGCCCCAGCCTTGACGTAGATAGCACCAACACAAGACAGAGCATTTAAGTAGTTAAGTTGAATGCCCTGGAGATACGTGGCTGTCCTGAGCTTAGAGAGCCTCTGTTCATTGCTCTAGCTCCTCATTTTGTTTCACTGTCAGCTGAAAGGTTAACGAACCCTTCTAACTTATGGTTGTGACCTGCAGCGTGAGTTACTGCTGGCCACGTAATGACTTGGCATTGGACTGCTCAACAAACAAACACAAACAGGCACATGATTTGGAGAGCCGTTGAAAGATAGGATTCTTTTTTGTCAAGAAGATTGTTGGTCAATGGGCCTTATATCTTACCCATTTTTGTCAAAGTATAGCTTAACAGCATCCATAACAGAAGGTATGTACATATGCATGACTGTGTCACTAGGGGGCAGTGTGTGGCTCAATGCCCATGATTGGAATGTCAGCGGTTCAAATCCAGTGGCTGGCAGAATGATTTCACCATTGGGCCATTAAACAAAGCCCTTAACCCCAATTGCTCCAGGGACATGGGACTCTGCTCTCTGACCTTCTCTTGTACGTCGCTTGGGACAAAGATGTCTGTTAAATGCATGTCATTATTGCTTATCCAGTATAGGCTTGTGGTGAGCCTGGAATCTATCCCATGATGCACAGCGCATGAGGCAGAGGACAGCCTGAATGACATGCAACTCAGTCATAGTGCACACATTCACGCACCTGCAGTTATGCACTATGGGTAATTTAGAGGCACTGATTCAGCTCAGTGCATGTTTCTGGACTGTGGGAGGAAACCTGAATATCCAGAGGGTCTTAGGAAGATCTTGCAAACTCCACACACACAGAGCTGGGACCCGCGTGACCACAGTGTTACCTCTGATCCCTAGACGTCCATCACCAGGCACACAGACACTTGAAGAGCACTTTGGGGACACCATGAATACAACATCCACATACACAAAGGGCCTGGGCAGGAAATTGTACCTACAACTCTAAAGGTGTAAGCTGTAACATTACCTACTGAGCCACAACTCCTCATGGTTGGGGCCATTCCAGAATGCATCAATTCCAATCCATATCAGGAAATGGAACTGGAGTTGGGATTGAAAAAAAAACTATGGGGAACATAATTGGAGTTAAATTTGAATTTCAGGGAGATTTAAATCCCAACTCCAGTTCCCCTTCCTGATTTGGACTTCGGAATGGCCCCAACTCTGATGTGGATGTGAATTGGCAATGTTCTAATGATATAAGGTCAGGCCACAGGCTTGTATGCCTAATGTGCTGCACTGCCTCTGACTTGACATGACTCTAACATTTGACCAGATGGATATGCTTTCATCGCAGGAGTAGTTAATTGCAAATGAGAATTCTGTATGTAGGGAGGCCGCCTTTTAAATGCCAGACGACTCCTTATCAGTTGCTTGACTGACATTTTTCTGTCACGTAGATAAGTCTGCTTTGATCGCTGTAGTCCAAGTAGCGTTATATGCCTCCTGGGTCTTCTTCACATCCACCGGGGGAACCAGATGGAGTCATTGACGGCTCCCCCTGGTGGTTGTTCCTGCAGTAGATCTTTGTACTATAGATATTAGCTTTGAAGTTGCTCCTCTAATCAGCGACTGCATTGGGAGCCTATTAGTGGTCTTCTGGCAGCTGCCAATCACTGGAGTTTTTATTTGCTGTGGGGGGGGGGGGTCGACTTTCCCATTAAAGAAAGAAAAAGGCCAGCGGCTGTCAGGGAACTCATTACTGCTGGAGCACTCTTAGGGTGCGTGTGGCGCTACTGAGATGCTTGCTGCGTTGCTCTATCTCAGTCGTCTGAGAAGATGCATTTGAGTCCCTCGTTATCGCATTCCGGGTTGCCCTGACCTTTCTATCAATTGCCTTTCTTTCATTCATAAACTGGCAGCCGAAAAATCTATTGATTTGTCTTCAAACTCATTCTCGGTTATTTATCTATTTACAAAAATGTGTTTAAATGATACCATCGTTCATTTACAGTGGTAATAAACTTCTAAGGCCCATGCTTCTGCAGTTTACACTGTATGGAAATATATTGCGTTTGGTTTGTGTTTTTGCACTATTTCTCCGTTCTATGAGGATGAGCTTGCTATGAAAATATTTGAAATTTATATTTCAATTTATACTGTGACATGCAGGGACAGGAAGTTTTTTTCCAGATTCATTTTGTCATAATTTTTATAAAAACAGCCCAAAACAACAACAACAAAGCTTTAAAAATATAAATGCACAGGTGTCTGTAGCTTTAATTAGCTCCGCAGTTGCATTCTCCCACTTTGAGTCTTCCTCTGCCTGAAGAGCTGAAGAGCCTCTCTGGCTGTTTTTTAAATAAACATTTTTCTGCCCTTAGTAAAATTTTGTTAACTCCACAGTTAGGTAATAAGTACATTTAGGCTGTTGCCTCTCAATGTCAGCTAAATAATCTGCTTTTTATTGCATAACCCCCCCCCCAGTGTTTCATGGTTTAGTCTGGATATTAGATTCTAGTACCTCTGTCCTTGACAGGGGTGTCGGAGGGGCATGGATACCCTGGCAGATTCAGGGGGCTCAGCTCTTTTCAGGGGCCCTTGAATATGTAAAATTATAAAATTATAATATGCAAGCGGTCAGGGGGCCCCAAGGTGACATTTTGTCAGGGGGCCCAGAAAGTCTAGCTAGTCCTCTGGGTCTTGACACCACATCCCACTGTGTTGATTTGAGTTCTGTCTAATATACCTCACCCAACCAGCCACTCTGGTCCAATACGAGAAGCCTGGGTTGGACTGAATCATTTTGTGTTTAGGGGGAGCCCACTCTGGATATCCTGCCTTGTACTCTTTGCTGCATCCCCTGTATCCCCTGTTTTCCCCCTCTATGCTGCCTGGTAGAATAATCAAAGGTAACCTGCTTTTCAAAGGCAGACTGTGTGCTGGTTTTTGGGCCGCTTGTTACATGGGGGCACCGCGTGCAGACTCTCAGACAACATGCTCCTCTCTTCCGCACACTCACACTTAAATTGTACAAGTTGGGATGGCAGTCTGTGTCACCCCGCACATCCCCCACGAGAGATCCACAGCGAGGTAGCGGTAATGAGAAAGTGCCCGTGTGTTATATAAGACCTCTCATTCCCCTGGGCTGAAATACATGAATAACTGTTGGATTTATTGTCTGTGGGACTTACTGTGATCTATTGCGGCTTTCCCGGCATGTCGGTGAGGCCAGATATTCCGCTTGTCCATTGATAGTGTGCGGTGCAATTCGGTCGGCCTCGTACCACGTGTGCCTTTCATCGGTATTTTGTATGTGGCTGCGTTGTGTGTTTCTCAGCAGTGGCTCAGAGTGACGCCTTAGAGAGCTGGTGTGAGGATTGGTATCCGGCTTTCTGTTATTCCATGTTGCTGCCTTGACCTATAGGGGCACGGCGACTCAGTGGACGGCATGACGGGGGTGTTTGAATCCAGCTCGTACTCTCCTTTGCTTCTTCTGTGTAGTTTGTGCATGTTTAGCATTTTGTTAGCTTCTCCCACAGTCTGAAAACATTAGTTAGGCCTAGTAGTTATGGCAGTTGGTATCTCTGCATTTTGCCCAAAGTCTGTGAATATGTGCCTCCTTCCCCACCTTGTGCTTGGCATCATGCCCAGGTGACCCACAACCTTGTACCAGATAAACGGATAAATGTAAGATGTTAACTAGTGAAAGCTAGTCAGATCTAGTTTTTTTGTACTGAGAAAAAACCCTGTATCTTCCTCCCTCCTAAAAGTGACAAATGAAACAAAACAAAACGCTGCTTTTTTGTTAAAACCTGTGTCGCCTTGTTCTGTTTACAAGCCGGCAGGGATTCCCTCAGATTCTTTGGCCTTGGTCGCACACCCTCGGGACACTCCTGACCTCCGGCGTGACATTTGGGGATTCCCGCTGCGTGTCGTGCTGCCTGTATTCACTCCGTTCCGCCCCTGCTGTTCCCACACAAGCTCACGGTTCGTTCCACACCTGAAGGTGACCACCGCCATTAATTTCAACACTCAAATAACTCTAGGGCTTTCTTCTCTGGCAAAAAAAGTACTCACAGTTGTTTTTTAATCACGAATGAATGAATGCTAATAGATATGCAACTTCATTATGGAAACTGCTGATATGGGGGTTACAAATGAGAGCAGAGCTCGTGTGGTCTGCTAATAAAGAAGCATTGGCTTGAAGGTCTACTGGCAAAGTGAGCAGCCCACCAGTGAAAAGGAGTGGAACCAGCTAGCTAACAACGGGGTTATTCATAAAAAGTTGGTGTCATGTGACTCAGTTTCTTTCTCTAAATCACCACCCCCCCATACACCCCCTACCATGACCTCACACAAGATAAGCCGTTGGAGAATGCGTGAATGGACAAAATGAGGTACGTTCCCCTTCTGAGTGGTTTCAGGATAGGAGTGACAGTCAGGTGGCTGTGCTTATCAGTACTGATTCGTTCCACTTGAGTGTGTTTGTCAGCGATTCATATATCAGTTTGTCTTGTGTCACCTCTCTAGTAGTCAGAGTATCAAAGTCAGTCCAGGAACACATGTCTGGTGACCTGTTTACTTGTGTATCGCACACACCCTTCTCTCCATAGTCAAGGGAAACATTCTGCGACACGGTGCTCTCTACTGCCCCCTTCGGCTGCTGACCTGTAACTACTGGCCTTGCTTTAACTTTCTTTGGTTTTATATCAAGTCAGAACATTTAGCAAGGGGTAATTAAGGCTAAATTACTTGAAAAAGAAAGTTGTTTTAGCCAGAGCCTTAGAAAATACAAACATTGATTGTTAATTTCATGATAATGATATTTTTCTAGTAACCGAATGACAGTATTTCCAGAACACATCACGATGCTCATAACTTTATATAATTATATAAAGCGTACTTTAAAAACATGGCTGTCACAGGTTTCCTCCTGTAATTTTACATTGAAAATAGCACCATGTGTTCAGACAAGGATATAGGTACATGTAACAGATTAGATAGATAGATAGATAGATAGATAGACAGACATAGGTATATAGATAAATAGATAGATAGATAGATAGATAGATAGATAGATATAGGTGTATCGATAGATAGATGTATAGATAGATAGATAGATAGATAGATAGATCTTTCAAATGTTACACCTCTGTATACAGGATGAAGATCGGCATGAATGACCAGGGCCTCAGGACTGGCATTGAGAACTTGATAAATAATTCATGGGGGTGGTCTATGCTTTATTCATCTATGTCAGGTTCCTAAATGGCATTCTCATGTATTTCAATCAGACTGAATGGGGTAGCGAGCGAGTGCTTGATAGGTTTACAGAAGGAGACCTTGCAGGCGGCCCACGCGCGTCTGATTGAGCATACGGCAATAAATGTCAGTTACTAAGCACCAGAAACAGCGGGATAGTGGCACGGCAAGTGGAGTGAGCAGAGGTAGGACTGAAGCTCAGATACTCCCTATCTGTTTGGTCTCCAGCTGGGACTGGTGCTATATGTTTGCAGCTGTGGTCATTAGAGCCAACCCCCAAACTGACGTGCTAAAAGGACAGAGAGAGAAAATCCTTTTCTTTAAATTCACGACATGGTAGAAAACTACAGCTTGAAATTTTCAACATTTTTGGAGCAAAAGCAAGACCGTCCACTTCTCAGAACTTGCAGTGGAATTAACAGGCAAGGTAATGCATATGTAGGCCATTGGACTTATTTCCGTATCTATTTTCATATCATATATATTTTAAAGCCTTTTGCAGCCAATTCCTGGAGTGCAGCTGTCCTCTTGCCCTAAAGTCTATGTTCAGCATTTGAAAATCAGTAATGCTTTACTTTAACTGCATCTTCATAATGCCCATATAAGGTATCTATAGAACATTCAGGTCACCTTCATCATGCATTCAGGGAACATTCATAAGCATCATCTAAGTATACCTTAACATCCTAAGATACTTTAACGGCTTTAATTTCCATTAATATACAATTATGTCTGTTGCTATTATGCACTGTTTGTTATACATGTATATTAAAGCTGTTAAGGTATGTTAGGATGTTAAGCTATACTTACATGCTGCTTACGAATGTTCTATGAATGCATTATGAAGGCATTATGAAGGTACAGGTAATGTAAAGTAAATATGTAATTGACTTTATATTACATTATATTCAAAGGGTCTCTTAATACACAGACTCTATAAACTCACTGAGGAATGCCATGGATTTCCCTCACATAGGGTAAAAAGTGCAAATTCTCAGGACACACCAAAGCGGATCCTTTTGTTTTGTGTTATTTCATTCCATACATCATGGGTAAATAGGAATTCGCACCAATATAACCTTAATTAACGCATTTGCTTTTTGCCATCATTACACTTGAACCTTGATTCTCATGCCAAGTATGTCACCGTGTTCTGAATGACACATAATGAGTGACATATCACATTGTTTGTTTGTTTGTGTGTGTTTGCATGTCTTTATCTTCAGCCCAGAATGGTTGATTCTGCAGCAGTTTCTCTGCCGCTTGAAAGCTTGGATTTCCCTGAAGGATTCTAACCCAAGTGAGGCGACAGATGTAGGCAGCAGTGTGGGGAAGCGGCACTCGAGTGCTCCTGGTCTGGGGGAATGAAAAATAAATGAAAACCGACAAGTGCTCCATTCTCTCGCCAGCGTTGCTTGACTCTCGCTTGGTGTCAGGGTTCCTCTCTCCCGCTATTCCTCCCTGACGGATCTGCCGTCTGGGACACGTGATCCACCGGCTTAGCGGAATCGCTCGGGCTAGGGGGAGGAGCTTAACGGCAGCAGCAGCAGCAGCGGAGGCATCATCCCGTAATGAATCACCAGCTCCGGCGATGGGACAAACCATTGTTGAGAACCCGGAGGGGGGCCTTTAAACCCATGAGTCACAGGGTCTTATCATCAGCACCACAAACACAGCGGCAATCCCACTTAGTGAGCGTATTCAGCTAAAGCATCTTGTTGACCCACGAGGCGTTCAATGCACATTTATATGGAAAGAACCAAGGCTCAGAGACGCCCCCCCTCTAAAAAATAGATAAAGTCACATCAGTTCAAACATAATAGTCACATGGATCTGGTAATGACGAGGGGCAGAATCATGTGACAGGAATATAAAGCAGGAATTCAACTGGCTTTGCAGGGCCTGGGTTGGGGTGGGATCCACATGGCAGAGAGGAGAAGCACAGAAAACACAAGATTTGGAGGAAGGGTTAAGGCAGGGCCTGAGCACGGCCCGGATGTGGACTGAACCACGGTCAACCTGGCCCCAGCTGATAATGCGCCTCATACACTGATAATAAACCTCAGTGTGGTTAATGTCAAAAGGCTTAACGTGGTATAAAGTACAAAAATATGATGTCGAACCACCAAACTTCGCGCACACACATAACGCCCCCCCCAACAGTCCTTACATAAACTTCCCTTTATTGTTATACTTTGATGTCTCATGGAAGGTTACTGATAATTCATTACAGTTCATGAAATGCTTTTGCTATTGATCCAGATCTCTGACATTGAACAGAAAACTGATGTGGATTAATCAGTTTTGATCAACCATTGATCAAAAAGCTTGAGACCCCGTCGGTTTGGGGAATAAGTTGTAACTGGGAGCCGAGCAGGCATGACCTGCCTGACAGTCCCCAGGATAGCCGTGCTGCCCCCCTGTAACCCGCCTGACAGTCCCCAGGATAGCCGTGCTGCCCCCCTGTAACCCGCCTGACAGTCCCCAGGATAGCCTTGCTGCCCCCCTGTAACCCGCCTGACAGTCCCC
>JAODJW010000127.1:19581972-19596106 GCA_026777045.1 Hyperopisus bebe | reverse complement strand
GTGAAATTTTGGGGCTGGAGACCGCCCCCCTTCCGGGGACTGAAACCCTGCCTTCAGCCTTGTGCTGTGCCCTTGGTGTCCATGGCGACGCATCACAGCCGGAGTGTCTCTGTCCGACAGGTGATGCTGTGATTTTGGTCTGGAAGGCAATTGAAATACTGACGTATTTATAGCAACGTTTCTCCCAGAGAGAAGCAGCTGGGGCTGCAGATGCAGGTGAAATCTCCAGTCATTAGGCCCTAGAGAAATATAATTAACTTTCCCTAATTATGCAGTTGTGAAAACTGAGGAGATTGTTCCTGGTATTGACTGCAGACTCTCACCAGCTGATGATGGATAGGTAAGAACAGACTAAATAATTCTATAACCAAAGTAACGGAAATGTATTTGAATCCTGGGAAATATGAGAGGAATAATCATCTTGCAATTATTCCCTAATAAAGTAGCCTACCATATCTTTAAATTCACTACCGATTAACAACATCTAAAGAAGCAATGGAGATATTTGGGTACATCAGTCACAGCACAAGAACAGTGTTACACGAACAATGCTTTATATCAAGCTAACTTTAATGAAAGCACTACACATGATTGTTACAGTGACAGCCTTCTTTTAATGTACTTTCATTCGGCATCAAAGTCCATTTATCAAAAATATGAAGCACAAAAGCATAACATTTAATGAAGTTGCACCATCTAGAAAGATCACTAGAAATTTTTAAATAATGCAGTTTTTAAATAATTACAATGATGAAGCTGTAAGACGGAATAACCGCCCCCCCCTCTCAGAAGTGGTAGCCCCCGTGTGGCACGCTGGTGAACAAAAAGTCTCCCTCACACGATGCAGTCTGATCCTGCTGTGAACCCCTCTGTACTGTGACGGCAGTTTCTGCTGTATATGCCAGCGTTGCCATTCTGCAGCAAACTAAGCCAAATAAGTACAAGGCTTCACTCCCTTTGCTGTCTGAATTGCTACTCCTGACATAAAAAGCATCCACCCATATTCCATAACTGCTTATCCGGCACTGGGAGCAGTGAGTCTGGGATTCTATCCCAGGAACCAGAGCCCACAGGGCAGGGGACACCCTGGATGGGATGCCAATCCATCACGGGGCACAGACTAAAGGCTACTCCCAGCATCAATTACCATAATTCATCTAACTGTGCATTTTTGGACAACAGAAGGGAGACAGTGTACCCAGAGGAAACCCATGCAAACATGGAGAGAACATCTAAGCTGCAGATGTATGGAGACCAGGAGGAGAGACCGGAAGCCCCAAACATAAACAAAACTCACTTATATGTGATCCAACTGATGGATATAGTTTATAACATTTCACTTATTTACTTTATCATCTGTCTATCCCTTCGACATATTTAGCATCTGCCAGAAATCATAGAATAAAGTAGGAAAAAATGAAAGCAGAGATATGGGGCAGAGAATTACCACAGGGCAGGACAAGCTGAGACTAAATGAAAGATTTTGCAGGACAAAACAAAATGGGCATGATGTTCCTTTAAGAACAGATCGCTGAGGACCCCTCAGCAAAGGCCAAAAGGAAATCCCTCAGACACAGAAGACCCAAGAAAGCCGTCCTGAGCAAGCATTCCCTAGTCTCTCCTTCATCCACCCAATCAAAGAAGCCCAACGTGACACTGAGGCCAATGAGGGTGACCTAGATGTTATTATCGGGGTGTCCTATAGGCCCAGGGGATGTGAGTTCTTGCCAAACCCCGCCCTGTGTGTTTACCCTACCTTCTGCTGTCACTGCTATGTTAGGATTTAACATTGTCTACAAGAGGTGTGATCTGGGACAAGAGGTATTCTGTTATTATTGGTAGGTGAGTGACTCCATGCCTCCATGGGGCTCATGGCTTATTTGTTTCCTACCAATATTGAAACCACACCAACGCCCTTCATCATATGTGTGTCATGTGGTGAATTTGGACAGTTTTGGTGGTTAGCTCTGCCTAGAGTAAGCTGGGTATTCCCATATCTATAATAATAAACAGACAAACAAACAAACAAACAAAAAAGCAGATAAATAATAATGATAAAACACCAACAGTGGGTGGTGCAGTGGTAGGTTTTGTTGCCTCACGCCTATGGGACTGGGATTCCAGTCTCTGCCCTGCTTCCACCTGGTGCCCTGCTGTGTGGAGTCTGTATTTTCTCCCCGGTTTCCTCTGAGAATCCGTTTTCCCCCCACAATCCAAAATCTGCTGAGGATACCAAGTTGCCCATAGGTGTGAATGGTGTGTGAGTGTGAATGGTGTGTGAGTGTGAGTGTTTGTGAGTGTGAATGGTGTGTGTGAGTGTGAATGGTATATGAGTGTGAATGGCGTGTGAGTTTAAATCGTGTGTGAGCGTGTATGAGTTTAAATGGTGAGTGTGAATGGTGTTTGAGTGTGAATGGCGTGTGAGTGTAAATGGTGTGTGAGCGTGTATGAGTGTGGGTGGTGTGTGAGTGTGAATGGTGTGTGAGTGTGAATGGTATATGAGTGTGAATTGTGTTTGAGTGTGAATGGTGTGTGAGTGTGCCCTGTTGCCCTGCGATGAGTTGGCGCCCCATCTGGGTTGTTCCCTGCCTTGCTCCCATAGGCTCTGGACCCCCCTGTAAATGACAAGTCGGTACAGACAATGGATGGATGGATGGATGGATGGATGGATGGATAACACCAGCTGACATCCCATCCAGGTGTTTCACCTTCTTGTTTCATGGAAAAAGCTGATGCCCTTCAAGATCCTGGTAGTGATTTAGCAGGGATGGATGGATGTATGGATGGATATATGGATGGATGAATGAAAAAAGGTAGTTTCCCCACACACTGTTCTCTCAGACTGAGCTGTCCTGGCTTTCAGTGACACCTATTCATACAGTACAGATTTCCAGGTGAAGATACGCTCTGATTGATTTGTCATTGTCTGCGGCCTTTTTGTTAGTCTTACCTTTAAGAAATCAATGCCCCAATTAGATCATTGGTCAGCCTGTGTGCTCTGGTGCCTTTAACAAATCCTTCTTTATGTGGAGACAGATCATTACCTTGAATTAAGGCCGGTGTTGCACCAAGGCAAATGAAAATCTAGTTACCCCACTGTCTAAATACCAATACCCTGCAATCAGATAGAAGAAAATGAGTGCATTTCAGAAACATACACAATTACATATGAACATCGTCTTGAGAAGAAGCTTTAATATGTTTAAATGTTAATGAGATCGGTGGTCTGCAGGATCTGATAAGTTTCTGGGAATAATAGCAGTTATGGGCCCTATACCTGCTGTGCTTTTCATTGTGTGGAAAATTCGTCTGCAGGTTCAAAGCTGTATACCACTCTTTATCTCCCAGGACAGCAGAGTGTCCATCCGAACCAATAATACTGGCTGCAGAATTAGGTTTGCAAACACCAGGAGCGACGGTTTTATGAAATGAGAGTAAATAGTGTCACAAAACAAAAAGACAAATGTCACAAGCTGAATACACAAATACTCTGCTGTTCGGGAACAAACCAGCCTGTTATTAGTGTGTAATTGCTTTATTAGCGATGCACACATTCTTAATTCACACACGATGCTGCAATTCATGCACGGTCTGTATTTTGACGAATTTCTCATCCAGCACAGATGACTGAATTACAAAACGATTCTTAGATCGGCCTGGATAGGACAACCTCCTTAGTGATTCAGTTTTAATTAAATCAGCCTGTTTGCCTCTTTGAATATTACCCATTTGAAACACAGTGGGATGTAATTGCCTTTTTTTTGTTATTTTGATGACATTCTCTCTTAGCTTGTTTATTATATTCCATGCATTGTGAATTTGATTTGATTTGTCAAATTCATATTGATTTAAAAGAATTTAGAAAAGTTTAATAAAAAAAAAATCAATGACTCATGGGTTAAAAAAACAAGAAGAAGATTTTCTGGTACGATGTCGACAGTAGAGCATGGATGTGGACCATGCCCAATGAAGATGCACGGCCTTGTTGACGCTGCTGTTCCAACGCCATTTTGCTGCAGGTGTACAGAGTGCTGGAATGTTCTGGAATTTCTGCCTCCGGGCGCACTGAGAAGGGCGTGACGCTTCCTTCAGGCGCGTCTGAGCCGGATCGATACGCAGCAACGGCACGGTCTCCTTCATAAAACATGAATCACCTGTTATGGCTGCTTCCTCACTACAGGCAGTCGCTTGCATCCGTCCACCTTGATGAAATGAGATCCTTTTGCCTGCCCATCCTCTCAGCACCATCCTGCTCTCCACTCTGCTTAAAATGAAGCATTGTTCCTTCCAAAATCCAAATCAGTTTATTCAACTGTACAGTTTTACAAAGGACTCGATATCCAAAACATGACCTCCCTTCTCTGTCTCTCACAAAGACGTGCTGTATTTATATACACTGTTTGCAATTATGTACTGGAACTTCAGAGTCACTCAATAACACATTCATTATCTATTCATTCTGTCCAATGCAGAATATGTCGAAATAGGGCAAGAAACACCCAGCTGAAGAGTATAATCTCTCCAGCTGGTGACAGATGCCATCCACTGTCAGTGACGATTTAAAAAAAAAAAAAACAAAAATGTGAAAAAAAATATCAAACATAACCATAGCGGGATGACATCCTGGCTTTCACAGCATAGCCTGGGACATTCCTCCATATTTACACGTACACAGATGAGCTATATATTGATGGTAGGTGAAGAAGAGCAGGTATATTTTGTCATAGCTGTCTTTGCTTTTATGGGGCTTGATATATACTCGCTTGTTAAGACTCTGCATGGCTGCAGCTCTGCTATCGATGTGACCGAGAAATGGGGGCAGCATGAGGCTTTCTGCTCTGCTGTGATTGGAAGGCCGCCATAGGGCCCCTGAAAAGGGCCCTTAACCCTTGGCTCCTGGGCTTGTGTGTCTCATGTAGGGGTAGATTGGCTAGGAAAAGAAAGACTATTTCCCCAAGGGGATCAGTAAAGTATGACTATTCACTTCTAAGAAGGAGAGGTGCGGTGCACTTCTCGCGGGGGGGGGGGGTTGAGTGACTTTGCTGGCTACGTCTCTGTGACCAGAGGGTCACCGGTTTGAACCCCAGTCTCAGCAAAACAGTCACATGCCTGTGTGCCCTTGAGCAAGGCCCTGAACCCCCAGCTCCGGGGCGGGGGGGGCTGCATGTTAGCTGACCCTCTGCACCAAGCTATGGCGAGTAAGGTGGGGGTCGGTGGAGAGAAACATTCTTCTGCACCTTCTCCCATTCTTGCGCAGATGGCCAGTAAAATCATGAATCTTGGGATACAGCTTATAAAGAGTAACGTATCCATGTTCGGAGTATAATCTCACACCTGAGGCTAAGTACCAGCAATTTTCTCCCCCCCCCCCAAAGTCCGTAAGTGGGGCTGACAGCTCAATGTGGCTGCAGAGTGCATCAGATGGCCTCCGTTTTGAGTCGGCGGCCAGCCCGGGTGGGACAGGCTCTCAGCCGCTAACGTTATTTACGGTGACCTACAGCGTCGCTCTCACGCGACACCCCCCCGCCCGCACAAGCCTGTGCATGCCTGAGAGCCTAATAACGCCACCCGCACTCCGCCAGCCTGGTATTTCGACAGATTAACAGCCCGCAATCTGCCAGTGTTCACCCACGCACGCAGCTTTTGTCACATGGGCAACATTCTCCCTTAAAAACATGCCAAGCGCCGACAAAAATAAAGGCCTTTATTCAGCATTAGGTTTATGTAACTGGATTCAGAGCCCTCCCTGTCATCATACAGAGTAATCCTTCGTAGACCTCACCCCCCCCCCCCCCACCTACTCCCAATTTCAGGGGGTGTGGTTTCCACATTCTACACCTTGATGCTACATCACAGATGTGGTTTTATGAGATGAGACACGTTCCAGGAGGTTTTGTTTTCATGAGAGAATGTGTAAGATGAGCTTGGTTCCCATTGGAGGACTCAAGCCTGGATAAGTATCACTCAGCTGACTGATTGGGGGCTATAAGACGTCTAACACTATGGTTAGAATTACTAAAATACTGTTCAGAGATGGATAGTTCAGGTCTAGAAAGTAAAAATCCAGACCAAGATTTTGTTTCAACCAAGCAGTTGAGTACTCTGTGACTGTGACTCTTTATGCTGAACTGGTTGGTTGAAACAAAATTTTGGTCTGGATTTTTACTTGGACCTGAACTATCCAACTCTGATAATGCTAGCTGCATTATTAGTTATGTGATTGATTACTAATCAATAAATCAATAATTACATGAATGAGATGCTATAATCGAATCATTTGCAGCCTGCAGCCATTATTTTGCTTGTGTGTGTCATATGATGCAGATTTATCAAGAGTCATGGGAATTTCCCTGAATTGCATCAAACTGGCTTCTTGTCGCCTCCCGACCCCAAATCCTGCAGACCTTGCTCTCTCTCAGTTTCTGTTTTTCTGGTTCTTCACAGACACCTGATTTTATTTTCCATGGAATTTGGATAGCAGATAAAAGGCATGAGGTTATTCTTGTTTACCTTGTGAAATAAGCTCATTCTATCTCAGACAGATGTCCTTCTGGAATGGTAACCATTGGTAACCAGTTAATTCTCAAAAGTTTCCTCTTTGACTCAGTGAAGATGCACTTTCTGTTATTGTAACAGTTGTGATGTCTCTCATGAGTGGGTATATCCAGGCACGTGCAGAAGGCGAAGACTAAGGGGTATCTGAGCACCTGCCCTTTTAGCCTGAACTATTTAAAGTCCCTCCTTTTAAAGGTACAGAGTGCTACTTTAATGTTTGTGGCAGAGGCTTTGAGTCCCTGTCCCTCAAAACATCTCTGCACGGTGCAGGTCAACGCAGGATTGAAGAATGAGCTTTGCATTGACAGATGATGTCTGGAAGCTTCGGTTATTAGAGAGCAGAGTCGGGCGACATAAGCACTGCTCACCCATCACTCTGCCGATTGTCTTCCAGGGGGCATTTGCATCTCTCAGTCAGTGAAGATTCCCCGGGAGCCCAGGCCAGGAGAGTTCGACAAGATTATCCGCCGGCTGAGGGAAAACCCCAACGCTCGCGTGGTCATTATTTTTGCCAATGAGGATGATATCAGGTGAGTATTTTTTTTTGGGGGTGGGGAGGGGAGTCTTTCAACAAGTGAACACACCAAGACTGTAGCTAAACATCAACATACAACAAAATCTACAACAGCAGGGTAGCTCAGTTCCGGTCTTGGAGTGTCAGTCTGAGACACAATCTGCAGGTTTTCCTGCTCAAACACACCTTACTCAGATAATCAGTTAATTGTTGGGTTTAGAATGTGTGTTTCAGCAGGGAAATCTACAAACTGTGTTACAGACTGGCCCTCCAGGACCGGAATTGGGATGAATAGGAGGCTTGATTTCATAGGGTCACAGTGGGCAATTTTAGCCATGGCATCTGGGTACCAGCCCTTCCAGTCACTCTGAATCCACCCAGCTAACCATCTTTAACCCGAACTAGCTGGATAACAATCACCAGCATAACCTGAGCGTTCAGCCATGCCCACCTCCATCACCCTGTGTCCTTGTTGTACATCTCATCAGTGTCACAAAAAATACATAAAGTCCACATTTTCCTGTCACCTCCAAGTTCTGTTTTCCTTTAAGGTTTGGTGTAACCCTTTGGTGTAGTTAGTAAGCACCGGGTAGGGAGGAGTTACAGAGAAAGAGTCAGAGAAATGGAAATCTGGACATAGGTGGGCTGCAGTTCAGAGCTGGGTCAGCCTTCATGCTCTGGATCGAGTGAGTGGAGACCTGACCTTGCCTGTCCCAAGGTGGAGAAATGTTCGGAATTCAACATCTTTTTTTTTCCATGTGCTATTTTCTCACCTTTGTTTGCTGCAGCCAGCCTGATAAATCTGAGAGTAATCTTTGCTGTTTCCCCTTCTGTTTCTCTGACGGAACTGACAGCTTATGTGTTGTTTTGTAGTCATCTTTGCGTGACTAATACCAGCTTCAAAAAAAAAGAAACAAAACAGGAAGGCACGACTCGAGACATATACTTCCGAACATTTACAATGACTTTCAGAAGATAACAATGCTGGATTTACGTAGCTCAGACTTTCTTGTGTAACCAGTTCTACCTCAGAATACACATGCTGGGTTGAGAATGGCCACAGACACCAAGGTTTGAAACAACCCCGGCGACAGCACTTCATTTCACTGCTGGCAAATGGAAATTTCTCGGCACTGTAGGTCCTGGTCGAAAAAAAAGGGATGAAGGTCTGTGTTGCACCCCCTGGGTAACACATGTCGGGTGTGGCTCCCCCCCCGATGTAGCCATGGCTGTTTGAGCATAGAGCCCCAAAGCATCCTTCCCATACTGCCTCTGCTCTTCTGCATGGTGCCTGGAAATCGTGCTTATACGTGAGATCCACGCCTTGCTGGGACCGATCCCAGCCCTGTCTGGCCCGATCCGCAATAAGACCAGGCTGGTGGGTTCTGACTGATAATCTCCACCCCCCCGATTTTTCCTCTCTAGTATAGATAGAGCTTTTAAATTATACATTTAGTGTACGCCTCCTTCGATTTTTTTTATGTTTTATGTTTCTTTGCTCTGATGCAAGTTTCTGCAAAGATGCACCACTACTGAAACACAGCAACACAAATAGAAACAATTGGAAATATTCTCCAGGACTCGCTTTATTACCATTATGTATGAACATACCAGAATTATTTATAGTCAGGTGCCAAATATGAAGTATAGGACAAAAAATTTCAAGACAAACGGAGAAACACTTATGTGTGTAAATGTTACATACAGTTCTTCATATTCCGAGTTGTAACAGGAAAACTAAAACACAATAAAAATTAGAGATTAACGGAAGACAACTGAAAGCCAACTGTACAAGTAATAAATAATATCAGTACAAAAAATGGCTGCAGCACACGGAAAACCATCATGCAGGGAATAATATGCAAGTTCCACTGATGCAGAACAGAATGATAACTGGATTAATGTGCAGAGAGAAAAAAAATACACTGTTCACTTTTGTAGTGCAAATCAAACCAATAGTGCAATTTGGGGATAAAGAGGCAGACAGGAGAGGCTGGGATTTGTGCTTGGGTGGGTGAATATCACGAGGGAGGTGGGATTTCTGCATATTAGTATACTGCAGGTTGCCTATTTACATTTTAGTTATGGATATAATTTTATTTAACCCCCTGGTGTCTGAGGCCAGTCAGCCATGTTTGAGCTAATCTGACATGCTCTGACATTTTCACATATTTCACCTATTTATCCCAAACTGCCACATACGCCTTTACTCAGCACAAACTCAGCACCAATAACCTGAGACCATTTACAATGTCATTCATGTGTTTTTTTGATTAAATCAACTGTAAAGATACACTTTTCGAAAACCTATTTTCGGGTGGTTTTGTCCAAAGTGATGTACCGGTGAGGCAAATAGCACATTAAAAATTAAAAACACACGCGCCGTTTTGGAGTTCAGCAGCCATAAGTGTGACTGGGGTGAGCTTCCGGTAAATGCTCAGTGTGTAAGCGTAAGCAGTATTTGAGAAGGAGCTATACAATATCTTCTAAATAAAGCAACAAAGAACTTGATAAGGCTATTCAGTGAGCAGAATCTGCAACATTAAGGGCATTCAGAGAATATAGAGCGGTGCTAGGCTGGTAGACATATTCCCGGAACAGAAGGGCATTGAGGTGTTTCTTGTAGGTCGAGGGGGAATCGGATGATCGGATGAGGTTTGGAAAATGTTACTTTAGGGTGTATGTAATGATTAAGAGTTTTGGAAGTGTATGATGATAACATGGAATTTGTCATTCTTGGGAAGACAAAACTTTTTTTTTGGGGGGGGGGGGTGTGAGTGAAGGTGAGAAGCTGAGCTTGTCAGTGTGTCGTCACGCGCCGTCACTGTTGTGTCCACATCGCCTACTTGGTGACACCAATGGAAACAATGGGAAGATAAAGGCGGTGGGTCTGCTTGAACATTATTTTCATCAGGAATTGTGGCACGTAGCCACTGAACAAAAGCATTGTCAGGTGTTTGCAGTATTACATATAATTTAATTCAACAGTTAGGTGTTTGTGACCTAGTGCTCATAATTCTTCATATGTATATTTATGGACTGTGTGCCCACAGTGGAGCTGACAACACGGGGGGGTGAAGATGACTGGAGGTGGAATGACGTGAGCAACATATTTAGGCGTCTGAGTCGCTGTTCCTTTTTGAAATGATTGCTTATGAAAAGTTTATCCATTTCCTCTTAGATGCATAAGGACTTAAACTACATTGTTCACCGGAGATTTGAAGGTTGTCGATTAAACTGTGTTGAGTCAACACAGAGAAACACAGGGGTCCTTACCTGAGAGGTGTTAGCCTAAGATGCTGCGATGATCGGTGACACCCCCAAGTCTGATGGGGGTACGCTTCTGCTCTAGGCCCATCTATGTGGGCTCTGGGTAGCATTTTGCAAGGAAATCCTTAGGAAAGCAGATAAGATACAGGGAGTTAAGAAAGATGGAGAATAATGACCCTGGACATTAAATAAGAATGTATTACCGCTAACCGATGAATAATTTCATTCTTTCGTGTAGGCATAGTTAAGTGTGGTTGGAGAGAAATCAGGTGATCATTCTCTTGCTTCACTTGTGCCTCATTAGCAGGTACCTGGGCCTCTAATCCCTTCAGAACCTGGTCTCCGCTGCCCAGTCGCTCACTTTCCTGCAGCACTTTCCACACCCCGATGCCACCTTCAGGTTCTTGCACGTTCCACTCGCTGCAGATGCCCAAGCAGCTGCTCCTTGTTTACAGTCCTCCTGCCCTTTCATCAAAGTCACCCCCACGGCTCCTCCCCTCCCATGATCCCTTGCGCCATCCGGCCCGAAAAATTCAGGCGTCCCAGCTGGACCATAGCAGCGCTGCCAGGCAGATTCATGCCAAAAATTTAAATGTTAATTCATTCAAATAAAGAAAAAAATGCTTTGTTTTCTATACGTTAGAATTTACAAAATGTGCTTGAAAACTCTTGCTTAAATGGCATTCATGATTTTAAATTAGGGTTTAAAATGTGGAGAACTTTCAGTGTCCATTGACTTAGGTGTTATGCATAATTACTCATAAACATAAACATAGCTGATTATTATAACAATTACAGCAGTCATGATAAGAACAATTCTAATGGGAATAAGTAGCTGCCACTAGCCCAATACTTATCAGTTACAAATGGCTTGTATTCAAGTGCAGTAAAGGCCTTAAACAGCTAAAAACATGTGCTTTAACTCAAGAAGTTTAGTCGTCCTAGAATTCCATCCATCCACTCATCTACCGTAAGTGCCTGTACAGTGCAGGATTATAGCTGACCTGGAGTCTATCCCAGGAAACACAGGAAAGAGGTGGGGGGCACCCTGGATGGGATACCTTCCCATGACAGGACACACACAGCGTCAGTTTGACCCCCCAGGAGAACCACACAAACAAGGACATGAAAAGTTTGCATAGAGAGTCACAGTTAGGGACTGAACCCCCTGCAGGTGTGACATTCCAGTGCTAACTATTCAGCTAAATACTTTAAGAGATTAAAATTACAGCAACGTGAACACAGCATGAGTCAGTGATGTATTACTGCTGTTGTCCACCTAATTAGTCACTTTTTCTCTCACAAGTTTGTTTTTAGTCTCCAAGTTGGCGCGAGCTTTTATCTATCTACGCTTGTGAATGCCTGCAGTATGACAGGCTCGTACTTTAAGATGGGCTAGGAGGTGCCACTCTTACTGAACATCACTTAACAAAGTGCTTAACAAAGTGCTGTGTCGGGCCCTCGCCTCCTTCCCGTTTTTAAAGCTATGAAGAGCCTCCCTGACATGCCGCCCTCACGCTCGCTGCCGCCCCCTACTGCTCGGTGCCTCAATTTGCTCTTTTTGTCATCATCGTAATGAGGCCTTCTACTGTATACTTAGTCTACCCCAAGCTACAATGTTTGTTCTTTTATGTACAAAGGAATAAACAAAAAGAGTACAATAAAAAAATAACTATTTCCTTTCAATTGAACGTTTCTTCATATTGGAAGAATTCATTTGCCAAGCTCAGGGGTCCCGTCGCTCCCCAAATCAGCAGCTCGAGTCCCTAGCAACGTCCCGCCTATCAGTCTCCGGGTCTCCCAGCTTTGTGAGTGAGATAGAGTCCCGTGGGGCCTTTATTCAGAATTCTCCCTGAGAGTGGGTGTTGTCCATAAGCAGGATGACAGGGCACTTTGCCAGAAATTAAGATGCAAAGATGTGTACAAATAGCCTGCCGGTCTGAAACAGCGGGGCCGCTTTCGCCTTGATCAGTATTTATTACCCTGTGAACAAAGGGGCCTTTTCCTCTGAATGCTGCTAATGGTTTCTTTGTTCCGTGGTGTTTTCTTATAAGTGTCCTTCATCAATTAAAATAAGCACAACTCAGCAAACTGCGTCCACGTTCCGGGCCAGTAGATAACAGAACAATAGAATGCGAACACGGGTCTGTTGTTTTGTACAGGTCATTAATTAGTTAAACAGGCGAGCTCACTGGAGGGAAATGGAAACTTGGTTCAATCTAACTAATCAACTAGGTGCCAAAATCGCCGATTTTCATTACAGAGAAGAGGCTGAGCATTCTATCTGATCTTAATAATACATGAGTGTCATAGGTAGCACAGTACAACTACCTATTCATCTTCTGTAAATGCCTGTCCAGTACAGGGTCAGGTTAAGGTCTTACTGAAGAAAGCACAGTATTTAGGTCCACCGCAAATACACAAAACCTCTAAGCCGTGGCTAAGTTGGTGGTAGAATTTATTAGCAAACTCTAATTGCGCTGATAGAGATTGCTGGATGATTGTTTCTCCCCTTCCCAGGCGGCTCCTGCAGGCGGCCAAGGCTGCCAATCAGACGGGTCACTTCCTGTGGGTGGGCTCCGACAGCTGGGGCTCCAAGATTTCACCTGTGTTACATCAGGAGGAGGTGGCGGAGGGGGCGGTCACCATATTGCCCAAGCGGACGACCGTCAGAGGTACAGAACCCCGCCAGCACCACCGAGGGAACATAGAAGACTGGTAGCACTCAAATAAAATCTGGCACCAAAAAAGTCTCCCTTAATGGATCATTAACTATGTATTTAGACGTAATTGTGTCCATTATGCATTTAAAAAAACTGGGAAGGACTCCCGAACCAGTAAGAGTGAATGTCATATGACTGACAAGCGTGTGATTGTCACGGATTTATGCGGTCAATTCCCTCTGAAAACATTTTCTTCAAATCATAAGTGCATTTAGAAAAGAACACGCAGGTTATCGTGTGTCAGGATATCGTTCCAGGTGGTTCCGCGGCATTAAGGTGCGTAACTAAACAACCAGCTAAAGGTTATTGTAATAACTGGCTCTCCAAGGCTATTAGACCTGCCGATTATTAAGCCAGGTCCCAGCGTGTGGCCCGCAGAAAACCCAAAGTAATTCACAATCGTTTGCCCACTGTAGCTTGGACTTTGACAGTGTCTCAGTGCAGTGTGAGCGAGGCAATGGGGGTGCCCACACTCCAATGAACCCCCCCTCCCATATACCCAGGCTTCGATCGCTACTTCATCAGCCGTACGCTGGACAACAACCGAAGGAACATCTGGTTTGCCGAGTTCTGGGAGAACAACTTCAACTGCAAGCTTAGCCGCCACGCCCTCAAGAAAGGATCCGGGATCAAAAAGTGTACAAGTAAGTTCCCGACACACTACCCCTCCTGCCTGGAGCGTCTGGAGTGAGGGAGGTGTAAGGAGGAGACGCCACCGGTACCCATAGCCATCCCCATGGATTCAGGCAGGGGTGAATCACATTTACACAGCCACGTTCTTGGCTGAGATGTTTCTCCTGATGGAGGACAAAGAGTCTCACTCCAGCTGTGAGAGAAGGCAGAGATATGAACTGCCAGGACTGAAGAAGCTCCCGGCGTGGGCCTTTTACAGGAATACTGTTCCATTGTACATCTCACACATATGTTAAAACACAAGTTATGTTATAATTATGACGATGATGACAATGATGCTGTTGATGATGATGATGTTCATGACGGTGATGACGAGGACCACGATGATGATGGTGATGATGATGACAATGATGGCGATGATGATGATGATGTTCATGAC
>JAODJW010000127.1:19555376-19579306 GCA_026777045.1 Hyperopisus bebe | reverse complement strand
CTTACAACAGAAATCTTGCCAGTGAATTTTTTAATACGTTGTCTTCTGTAAACTTGATACCTCAGAGGTCTGTGGTGTTGTCCTGGAACATTATTTCTGAAAGTGAGGCATATTTTATGTAAGGATTACCTTCCTGATATTTGTTACGCAGCCCCCCTGCACCCAATCACAGGCACGGTGATGAGAGTGAGGACAGAGAGTGAGACAGGGTGTCCTCTACGCAGCACCCCATCTCTCACTCTCACACAATCACTCTCCAGGCAAAAGCTCCAACCCTCATTCAGACCAGCACATTTTAGCTGCAGCCCACCTGTAGATTTATATTTTTGTAAAAATATGAATGTTTGCCACAGTTATGCTTTAAATAAGTATAATAATACACTGCTCAAAAAAATTAAACACTTTTTAATCAAAGAGTAGCATCAAGTCAATTAAACTTCTGGGATATTGATCTGGTCAGTTAAGTAGCAGAGTGGGGTGTTAATCAGTTTCAGCTGCTTTGGTGTTATTGAAATTAACAACAGGTTCAGTAGAGGGACAATAATGAGACGACCCCCCCCAGACAGGAATGGTTTAACAGGTGGGGGCCACTGACATTTTTCCCTCCTCATCATTTCTGACTGTTTTTTCCCAATAGTTTTGCATTTGGCTACGGTCAGTGTCACTACTGATAGCATGAGGCGATGCCTGGACCCTACAGAGGTTGCACAGGTAGTCCAACTCCTCCAGGATGTCGCCTCAATAGGTGCCTTTACCAGATGGTTTGCTGTGTCTCCCAGCACAGTCTCAGGGGCATGGAGGAGATTCCAGGAGACATGCAGTTACTCTAGGAGACCAGGACAGGGCCGTAGAAGGTCCTTAACCCATTAGTAGGACCAGAATCTGCTCCTTTGTGTACAGAGGAACAGGATGAGCACTGCCAGAGCTCTACAAAATGACCTCCAGCAGGCTACTGGTGTGAATGTCTCTGACCAAACAATCAGAAACAGACTTCATGAGGGTGGCCTGAGGGCCCGATATCCTCTAGCGGGCCCTGTGCTCACTGCCCGGCACCGTGGAGCTGGATTGGCATTTGCCATAGAATACCAGAATTGGCAGGTCCACCACTGGCACCCTGTGCTTTTCAGAGATGAGAGCAGGTTCACCTTGAGCACATGTGACAGACGTAAAAGGGTCTGGAGAAGCTGTGGGGAATGTTATACTGCGTGTAACATTGTTCAGCATGGTGGGTCAGTGATGGTCTGGGGAGGCATATCCATGGAGGGACACACAGACCTCTACAGGCTGGACAACAGCACCTTGACTGCCATTAGGTATCAGGATGAGATCCTTGGAACCATTGTCAGACCCTACGCTGGTGCAGTGGGTCCGGGGTTCCTCCTGGTGCACGACAATGCCTGGCATCATATGAAGAGAGTATGCAGGCAGTTCCTGGAGAATGAAGGAATTGATACCATTGAATGGCCCCCACACTCACCTGACCTAAATCCAATAGAACACCTCTAGGACATTATGTTTTGGTTCATCCGATGCGTCCAGGTAGCACCTCAGATTGTCCAGGAGCTCAGTGATGCCCTGGTCCAGATCTGGGAGGAGATCCCCCAGGACACCATCCATCATCTCATTAGGAGCAGCCCCAACATTGTCAGGCATCCATACAAGCACGTGGGAGCCATACAAGCTATTAGGTATGATTTTGAGTCGTTACCATGAAATTTTGGCAAAATGGATCAGCCTGCCACATCATTTTTTTCACGTTGACTTTCAATTCAGCCCTCTTTAGATCATTTGGATGTAGCATCCTTTTGTTCCTTACACATTACCCAGTGCATATCAGTATACTGTAGATATCCAGAATGATATTTTTTTTAGATCTGATGTGTTTTCAAAGTGTCCCTTTAATTTTTTTGAGCAGTGTATAATAATCACAGGGAACAGATATTTTTTTTCCCTCATTTTTATACAGCACAGCCCCTGGGGGTGGGGGGGAGTTGTGAATTTAATAAATCTTAAATTAAAAGTGCAAATTAAGAATATAAATAAATGACAACATAAGGGATGAGAAAAATGTTACGAGATAATGTTACGTTCTTAAGCCATTTAAAAATAAATAAATGGCAGAGTCGACATGCTGTTAAGTTTCTACAGAAGCTGGTCTCAGCATCTCTGCTCCTTCTAGTCTCTTGTGATGGGAGCTGACCTCTGGGGCTTGTTGTTCAGCAGCCTTCTGCTGATGTTCTTCTTCTTCTTGTCATTATTTTATTGTTGTTGTTGTCAGTGGTGGTGTTTGTTGTTGAGGTTTTTTTTTTTTTGATAAGGCTTAATGTTGTTTTGTTTTCTACTGCTGAATATGGCATGAGAACATGGCCCTTGTTTATCAAAGTAGTGACATTATGGCAGAGGACCTTTTATTAATTTTTCGTACGAGCTGGCACCTGTTTTTTTCCAAATGCAAACGTGTACGTATCGAGGTGTATAGCAGCAGGAAAGGGTATGATGAAGGGCTATCCTGGCTTTAGGGTTAGTACCAGGCCAGGTTCAGGATAAACTGAATTAAAGACATGGGGAGGGGGGTGGGGGGTGTATATACCATGGCGAGGTGAAGTCGGGTGTGACCTCAGCTGTACTTCAGAACCTAATTATTGTTGCATGAGTTTTGCTTTCTCATACAGTAAACCAGTAAAAAATTCAGATGTTGGTGGATGCAGATATTTATCTCATAGGTGAATAGAAATCGGAGTCTGGCACTTTAGCCAGTGGTGAGGTTATTTGTTGGACTGTGACAGCAGTGAAGGGGAAACATCTCATTCTCAGTGGTGAAAAACATGAAGACATAGGAGACACAGCCACATGTATGAGCGTCTAAATTACGCTCCAGTAAATAAGAGATATCGTATAAATAACAAATTGGAAGTTCTGTACATATTCAGCAAATGCTCTTATGTATAATTATCCCTTTTTTAATGGTATAAATATGTTTATTCCAGGACACTTCCACCAGTTATTCACTTTAATTATTATTTTATTATTATTATTATTTTATTTATTTTTTTTGGGGGGGGGAGGTGGGCAGGTAGGGTTTAGACCTCTGTTGAGGTGAAGAGTAAAACTCACTCAGGCGACAGGTTATGTTTTCAAGAAAATTTCTGCGTGGACTTTGTAAGTTTTGAAAATTTGCTCCACAGTTTGTTCTGGCAGTGGCAGTGACTATCAATCAAATTCTGACATTTTTCTATCTGTACAGAGTGTCAGTAATCGTGTGAGATTCTCACAGTCCGCACGCACTCGCCCTTTCAGCAAATTACTGCTTACATTACATCTGAAATTGCAGATGCAGCAGCTTATGTCGAAATCGACGCATGACTCATAAAGAGATTCGTCAGATTTGGCTCGTCAAAGCCGATGTGTCTCCGTGCCACAATTTCAAAAACAAAACCAAACAGAAAAAAACAACGAAGAATAAATACATAAACATGAAATGCCAAGCTTTGAAGCAGATGTTTTATCTTATTGTCCCCTCAGGAGAGGAATTTTTTTAAAAAACCTATACTGGCAAGACTTTAGTGAGCAAAGACATTTCCATTTAAGTGTGCATAAATTCTGATGATTGTTCCTCATGGTACCGGTATCCCCAGACACCCTAATATATTGTTTCCCAACCCGGTCCTCACAGACCTCTAGACGGTCTACATTTTTGCTACCCCTCGGCTCCGAACTGGGAGGGAGCAAAAACATGGACTATCTGGAAGTCTCCGAGGACTGGGTTCAGAAACACTGCCCTTATGACCCCACTCGCTCCAGCCTGGTACATGCAGATGAGATCTGGGTCTCAGCCCAGTCACAGAACATAACGTGGACATTGTTAGAGGAGAGAGAATACCAAAGGACACAAGTCTACACATCTTTCTTCCTCTATAGCATCCTGAGAATATAATCCTTTCTTATGGGGAATGTGTCACATGGTTCTGTTGTACTAGCCCACATAATTAGAAGCCCACAGAGAAACGCAAAGCCTCCAGGTCTTCAACTCTGTCTTCCTCTATACCATCCTGAGGTCATAATCCCTTCTCACAGTGACATGTCAAATGGTTATCCTCACCAACCCAGAAGGTATCCCCATTCGTTCAGCTGCATAGCTGATTATAGACCCCCGCTTGACCTTGAGCGTTGCGTCAACACTGAGCTCTACCTAGTGTTACCAACAACAGCCGTGATGAGCATGTTTGAGATATGACTGGAGTGAGGCAATTTTAGGTTACCTTGCTATTGCAGGGATTATGTGACGGTTCCTCTTACATTATATTTTAATTTAAAACTCTATGAAGTGCATATAATATAATAGTTGCCATGACCTTTTGCTTTGCTTTAATCTTCGATGTAACATTTGTAGCTGCATCAATTGGCATTAATCTATTGTGCTTGTTTTTACATGAAAGGGCAATTTAGAATTCAATTCTCGTTTTATTTTAACTCTATTTCTCATTTACTGTAAGAAAATGGTCAGCACACCGAAACCTGTGGCCTCACTTTCCAGTGCCCCCCCCCCCCCCAAAAAAAAGGTCAAAATGAAATTTAGACTCATTTTGGATCCATATTCACATTCAAACAACATTCTGAAATGTTTTGCTCTTTGTTGTTGATAGTAATTTCATGTTTTAGATACAAAATATGCATCACAGTGCCACAATGTGCCCAGTGAGTCTTGGATATTTAGATATTGCCTCTGTCATTTCCAACAACATTTCCACCCAGAATATTTTTTGGTAGATTTTCTTCAAAATCTGGTATATATCCCTCACTGATTTATGTATTTTGGATGCACCTCTAGCTCCTGGACAGAGGCCTGAGCAATGCATGGATCTGTCCATCCCCCAACCGTTTCTCCTGGACAGGTCCACATTGATCCTGGGGTATATTCCTGGAGGCAAGAAACAGGATTGCTGTTAGTGGAATGCTTTTCCATTGCAGGGACACACATACACAGGCAAACCTTCTGATACAATGGCCTCCGTTTTTTGGACTCTGAGAGTAACAGGCAACATTTCTACTTACTGAGCTGCCATAATTCCTTCCATCCAGGGGAGTTGGAGTCGGAGTCAAGTATGAAAATGATTAGAGATTGCGTGAAGAGCTCATGCAAAAGTAGCGGCAATACACTTTAATGTTAAAGATTCACTAGATAATCCTGAAAAGGAGCAGGCATTAAAATTGCACAGCTTGCTAAGTTTTGTTTCCTATAACAATATAAATGTTCTAGCGGAACGTAAACCCTAAGCTCTCTGCGAATTTTATAACCAAGATTTATAAATACTGGAACTGTACTGAAAAATAACGTTGCTTATGAGAGCAGGCAAGTCAGAATTTCAAGCAAGAGTTTCATTGTACTTCATACATGACACTGCTTTCTTAGGAACTTAAACTGCCATTAAATTGAAAACACAGTACGCAGAGGAACACAATAGTGCTCACAATATTTTCTCTCTTGCCTCTGAAAATATACAATTCTTCCGGCCATTAATTCATAAAAAAATCAGATGTTACTTTAATACTAACTACCGTATATAAACACATAGTCCTGTGACAAAAGGTGACCATACTGCCACCCCAATTTTTGGTGGTACTGCATCTCACTTGTGCGTCGTGCACCTATGACGATTAGTGACTGCAGAAAACGCATGGCGGCCATGATGCGTGCACATATGCTTTGTGAGCGTCAAGTATAAATCAACCCTTACAGGTATAGAAAATGGTATAGAGATTGGCTTAGTTCATACTAACCATAAACATTTTTGGTTCTTTGGTTCTCATTTGCTTGGTTCTTCCTAATAATAACACAACAAAAGACATACATTTTTGTCTCACCTATCCAGAGAACTTCCAGGAATATGTGTCTGCCTATATGAATCTTTTGATCAGCATTATTTTTTTAAGAATGCTTCTTTCCTGCTAGACCTCCCATCAGTGATATTGCTATTTGTCTTATGCTGTGTTGTGGACATAAGCTGCAGCAAAGGGTGATCCTTGGAATTTGTTCTGAGAGTCCTCAAAGCTCCAGTGCAGTTTGTCTTATTGCCCCATGGGATCATTCTGAAGGATCTTCCCATCTGGGTAGTGTCACCATGGTCTTAAATTTTCTCCCGCTGTAAGCCGTTTGTTGTAAAGTGGATGGGTGAATCCCCCACTGTTTTGTGGCTGTTTTATAACTCTCTACACACTGGTGAGTAGGTACTTTTTTGGAGGTCCTCTGAGGTCGTGTGCCATGTGTTTCACAATCATCTGTATAGGTACAAGCTAGTCAGACCCTGTTTCTTACCTTTATTTGGAAGAGAACCTCTCAGATTTTGTCACAGTGGCTGGAGTTTTGATTGGTTGACTGATTTTTTTTTTCCACCATTACTTATACTTGCCTTGACTTTCTTGTGGTTGACTTGTATTTGCAAGTACTCATTTTTTTTGTATATTCATTACTAATTATACAGTACCGGTCAGAAATTTGGACATGCCGCCCCGCCTACAAAGGAGAGTGATAGAGTGTCGCATAACATGGTCTGGACACATGAGCTAAATACAGGAGACTTGGTTTGGAGGAACTTGACCAGGGAGTGAAGGAAAAGTGGCCAATGAGAGCTCAGCATATATGTAGGACCTCCTTCAGGACGGCTGGAAGAGCATCCTAGGAGGCCAACTAATGAAACTGGCATAGAGGAGAAAGTAGGATCAGCCAGTCCCTGGAGCAGCTGGGGTTAAGGGTCTTGCTCAAGGACCCAGTGATGAAATCACTCCACCCGCCCCCCAAGAAATTATTATGTTTTTGGTTTATACTTTTTTGGACAGTGTTTCTACTTATTTATTTATTTATTTTATTTTATTTTATTTTATTTTATTTTATTTATTATAGTTTTTATGTTTCTAAGTATTCAAAAATGTTGCAAAGAGTACAAATAAATCTTTTTATGGATAGGTGTCTCCAAACTTTTGACTGATACTGCATGTACTGCTTCCCTCCTGAGAGGTGGCATGGTGGTGCAATGGTTAGCACACGTATGGAGACCAGCTCTATGCATATGGAGTTTGCATGTTCTCCGCGTGTCGTCGTGGGGTTTTTGGCGGGTTCTCCTGTTTCCCCCCAGTCCAAGAACATGCTGAGGGTAACTGGAGTTACCACTTTGTCCGTAGATGTGAATGGGGTGTGAGCCTTGCTATGGGTTGGAACCCTATCCTGGATTATTCTCTGCCTCATGCCCATTGCCTCCAGGAAAGATTCCAAACCCCCACCGCTCTGAAAAGGACAAGCAGGTATGCAAGATGAATGGATAGATTTGAAAAAGTGCTGATTCAGCTATAAAGTAATACATCAAATCATTCATCCATATTTTATATTGCTTATCCAGTAAATGGTCACAGTAAAACTGTCACTTACTGGAGGAAGCACAGGTCACGTGACTGGGGACACGCTGGACAGTTTGGGAGTCCACTAGGAGGCATACTCCATACACTATGGCTGCATGTTTCGATTTGCAGAGAAATAGAGGATGAACAAGTAAAATACACACGCAGCTAAAGATGGAATCCCTGGTGTGAGGCCAGTTTGTTAGCCAGAGCATTTAGAATTCAGGTCTCAGTACAAACTTTTCATATGTCTGTTGTTTCCTGGGCATCCATCAAAAGGAGGTGACCGGTTTAACACTCGGTAATTATGCGCTTCTTTGGGTGATGGCACTTGTGGATCTCATTATTACACGCTGTCTAGTGAAAGACGTAGGGCCAGGTAAACACAGAGGCAGATGACCCTGTCTGGAGATGCGAGATTCACAAGATCACGAGAGATCTTTAAAAAATGCTCCTTAAATAAGAGATGTGTCATTTTTTTTCGTACACTTGCAATCTACGCTCCTATGCCACCGGTCTTCAAAGTAGCAATGGAGGCTGTCAATTTTAGAATCGGTATTCAGCACTGTAAATCAGACTGCAGGAGCTCTTCATGTTTGTCAGGGAAAGTTTTTGTGTAGAAATATAAAGGCCCTTCATTCCACACCCCTGCTGGGACGTCTGTTAGTAACGTCACTTCTGTCCTTTAAATATGAGTGATGTCACCCAATAGACTCATGTTTTTCACTCACTCTCTTTCTTCATTAAAAACTCTTCAAATTCTCAAAAATCTGCTTGATTCATATGAGCATGTTGACTAAGAGTGCAAGCAAACTTTACTGCTTAGTTTGTGTCAGAAATGCATATTTGGGGAATCCCTGGGGAATTTTCTGATGTTTTTTTTTTTTTTTTTTTTTTTTGCTGTTTGATGTCATAGGTTTTCCAAGAAAATATGAATTATGCAACAGTGATAATCAGGCTTTTCAACTGAGTGGGGTAGCTATCTTAAGCCACCATTAAGTTAAAGAGGACTGTCATTTAGGGCCTGTGCAGATTTGTACATATTTCTACAGGTGTGAGCAGTTAGATAATTCATGTGAGAAGCTGTTAAGCAGAGGTGCAAAGTCATTTAAGTGCTTTTAAAACTTCCTGTCACAGGCTTGTGTCCGTTTCAGAAAGGGGACTTCAGAAGGTCCTGGAAAGGTCCGGATCTAAACTGCTCAGGTTAGGGGGGGGCAATTAGGAAATTTGGGTGGGCAGCATGTCACACAATAGACTAAGCAACTGCAGTGCAGTAGCGGCGTGTAAGCCGAGAAATGGGGGGGGAGGGGGTTACATGGGCATATTCTTATTGTATATGTGAACTATCTATGATGGTCATCTCTCTAATCAAGAAAGACAAATTATTATTATTATTATTATTATTGTTATTATTATTATTATTACTACTACTACTACTACTACTACTACTACGTGATTTCTGTAAGGTGCTTTGGATAGAAGTGTCTGCTAACCAAACACAAACTTAACATAAAACTTAATTTATCTACTGGCATATGGAAGGCAAATTTGGAATTCAAACTCATGAACTGGTACAGTACATAACAACATAAGAGCAGAACAAGTAACATGAACAGACATGTAGTGGAAGGAGGCTCCTTAAAGAGAAAAAGCATTATTAAGATAATTATTATTAAAACCATAAACAAACTGACTTTGCAAACAAAGGTGGAAGTGACCTGTACCCAGGTGGTACAAAGTGGGCAGGGAAGGTGTAGCATTACTTCCTGAACCGCCGGCAGTAGCCGCCCACAGGGAAGGTGTAACATACCTGCAGTAGCTGCCCACTCGACTCGAAGGCACCAGTCCTGAAGCTTGGTTACTCAAGCTAAGAGCAGCTCTAACTGAATTGCTGGTAGCAAACTTTGATTTGGGATCCAAAAATTGTTGCAAGCTGTTTATGGTTGTGTACGACTAATTTAAGTGAAATATAGCACATAATCTACAGTATCTGACCAGGTAACTTTATACTGAGCGCTGACAGGGTTACCAAGTCTCACATATGTGACTTTCAGGTCCTCATGCAAGAAATCTTATGGCAAATCTATATTAATCTATTACAAACCTAAAATTAGCTATATCAATGTCGGGACGGCCGAGCAGGGAGGAGGCAGACCCCAAAATGTGGCGGTAAATTCCTTTATTTCTGCAACCGGGTATTACAGAAACCAAGGGGGACGTGCTGAATCGTGGTCGAGAGGCAGGCGAGAGTCGGGAACCGTGATGATCAGTCCGGCACAGGTGGACGAGACGGGGATCGGGGGAGGGAGGAGGAGAGCCGACGAGGGAGCAGGGAAAGGCAGGGATGGATGGCAGGGTAACACAGGGGTCCGACAGGGAGACGAAGCAGGCACGGTGGGTGAGGCGAGCAAGGAAGGCAGACAGACGATCAGGCAGGACACAGCGGGCAAGACGACCCGGGAAGACAAGACACAGAGATATTGCTTGGTTTGGTGCATCACTAGAACGGTAACAATACTTCGCACTGCCTGCCAGGTGCATTGTGGTTAAGTAGCCGGCCGATCATGTGGTGATTGGTGGCCGGTGCTCTGCCCCGCCCCCGTGGGCGTGACAATCAAAAGCTTTGGAGGAGTTTGCAAACCCTACAGACTATTATTATTGTTATTTCTTAAGGTAATAAAACTGTTACATACATGTAAATGGGTGTGCATGTGTGTGCAGACTTATCTCAAATTGAAAATCTCAGTCTAGCCAGTTGGCAACCCTGCGCTGATATCAGCGTTAGCAAATGTTCCAAGACCTTCTGCGGAAAAAGTGTGGATTGTAGCTATAAATTGCTTGTTTTCCATGTACTTACATACCTATGATAAAGTTTAATTATTATTATATTATTATATTATTATTACATTGAGACCTCAGTTACCAAATCAGTGGATGCAGTTGTTCCACTATATTTTTCTAGTGAGCTTCCTAGTCAGCAGTAATGTTGGTTAGCTAGCTAACTATCAGAGTTAATTAAGCACTACTGGAAAAGATACTTATATAACACAACATTACAGCAAAACACAGCAACAATAGATACATTTTAAGAAGAAGGAGCTTTAATAACAATGACGTAACATTCCTCCTTCTGCAGGCAACTACAAATACTCTGCAGAATAATATCTGATGGGCCAAATGAAATAATCGCGAGTGGCAGATTCAGATGGCACAGGCTAAAGTTGACCTTTTCA
This sequence comes from Hyperopisus bebe, assembly GCA_026777045.1. Classification (NCBI taxonomy): domain Eukaryota; kingdom Metazoa; phylum Chordata; class Actinopteri; order Osteoglossiformes; family Mormyridae; genus Hyperopisus; species Hyperopisus bebe. The sequence continues at coordinate 19,568,684 of JAODJW010000127.1, read as the reverse complement.
AATCAGGATCTCATTGATGTCTTCTACGACACGACTTTTGTCTGTAACACTTGACAGAATAATGAATTGAATTTTCACTTTCATTTAAATATTTCAAAAATCATTTAAGCTTAAGCTTGGCAGCTAATGCATTTAGCACATTATGGGGGCAAGTTGTGGAAACATCTTGACTGTTTAGCGAAAAAGTACACTGATTTCTTCACTTTTTGGTTGATACGAAATGAATCCCAGATTATAGAATGACTAATAACAGAACTTAAGTTGTAACTAGTTATAATGTGTGTTCCTGATATCGGAAATTAGTATTTAACTAGCTCAGATTCCAGCTTCCATTGAAAAGAAACAGAAAAATGTTTTGAATCTTATTAGGTAAAATAGAATTCCTGATATCAATAACTGGAATTATGACTAGTTAGAATTAAATTTCTGATACCAAGAATTTGCATTCTAAACAGATGTAAACTGAATTTGTGATATCCTCTAGAAATTAATCAAGGCTAAAACGACTTCCCATACATGTTTGCCCCCCGCTAGACCATGAATAGTGGTGTAGGAAATCAAATAAATGAATGACATAATGAAAATAAATGCCAATAAAGATATCAGAAAGTAAAAACAAAAAACACGGCTGCTTCCATGTGACGTCAGTGTCTGTGGAGCTTCTGCCTGTGTCTCAGACACTAAACAAGCAAAGCTTGCATGGACATCTACTGTAAAGGTTGTGTAGGATGTGGATGGCTGTGAGTCTGGAGACTCTCCCTGTATCTGGGCCTCTGTGGGCTCCCAGCTCTGCTGAACCTGTTTGCTTTCTATGTAAGACCTCGTGGATCCTCCAGGCCGACAAGAGGAGTCAGCCTAAGGCACCCCAGCCAGGCTCCCACATTAATCTTTCAAGGGAGCAGTACGTCCTGACAGATATACAACGCGATCCGAACCAATAACAGAATACTTGGGTGCGACGGCCGAGGCAGAGCCAGATGCGGCTGACATTTCTGCCCCTTGCTTTCTCACGGGCTCGTTATCAGCGAGGACCCGTCGCCCTCTGACACGCCGCGTCTGTAAAGTCACACTCCACCAGCAAAGGCTAAGCAGCAATACTTTGCGTACTGCTGCTGCTGTGTTTGCAGAGTTTTCCAGCCAAAACCTCTATTATTATACACAAAATAAACAGCTATGCATGCACCCATCCTCCAAAGCTGCTTCTCCAGTGCAAATTCACAGTGACTAAATAAACAGATACAGTTATTCTCTCGTTCTCTTATTCTCCTCTGGGGGCATTCAGACCCCATGCAGTTAATGGGATCGATGCAATCTATGATGAAACTTTCATTGTTTTATATATATATACACACACACACACAAGTGTTATACACCCAGAAAACCAGCTCAGCTTTTAAAGTGAACACAGACACTCTATTCCCTTTATTTTGGTGTCCTTGATAAATTTTTCAGCAGGAGTTTCCAAAACAAGTTTCCAAAACCACCATGTTGACAGGCCATTGATTTTGACTCTTTTTTTTTTAGATAACTATTTTCTTCCCACTGAAAAAAGACACAGGCATTATTTTGCAAGGCATAGAGCTGTCAGGAAGACCTTGCAGACAGCACGGACTTGCCAGCTTCAGAGCCTGATGTCAGCCAGACTACAGGTTAAAACTGCAGATCCAGTGTGCGTTTCGTCAGCTGTGAGCTCGTCCATGTAGCATCGATGCATAACACTGCAGAAAAAATGCAGAGCATTATGGGAAAGATCATTAACATAGCCTTTAAGCATTTATACCTTAAGGTACATTCATTTATGGATCCTGCTATAGAAACGGTGGGTAAATTGAGCAAAACAAATAAAACAGACAGAGTCTAATGCAGACTGTGATCTGAGATTATCTCCGCATCCTGACTGGGCTGTTCCTTCTTATCTGGCAGCATTGTGTGGTGCTTGTCACAGATCCCTTCTGTGCCTTCAAAAGCTGTGGCTGATGTGGAAACTTTTACATTCAGTTTCTCTTGTACTAGTAGGGGGGTGTTTTAAGATGTGGCTTGGTTTGCAGCTGTAGAATTGTTCATTAGACAACATTTAATACGACTACTAATAGTAAGAAGAAGATGAAGAAAAATGCATCTCTTTTCTGTTTTATAACCACTTATTATTAACAGGTAGCACAGGGCACAAAGCAGGGGGTTTCTGGGATGGGATGCCAGTATGTTTCAGGAAATACTCACACACAAACTCATGAACACAGAGTTTTAGAAACTCCATCATCAGATAACTTCTGTTGGACCACAGGCATGTGGAGTTAAAGCCACAGTGGCGGAAATGTGAGGCCGTAGTGCTGCTTCCTACGTCATCATCTTCAGCATCCGGTGGCGTGGAGGTTCGCTGGGTTGCCCACTAGGGCCCAGTGCAGTTATGAGAATTGTCATCTCTAAGTTTCCCATGGTGCACCTGTGCATCTAGTAATGGACCGGCACTCTATCCAGAGTGTTAGATGCAGACCGAACATCAAGTTAATTCATACCCAGCTGATAATGCACCTTATAAATCAAGATTGTTAATGTAAAAAGACTTAACGTGGTTTGAAGTACAAAAACGCAACGTAGAACCTCCAAACTTGCATACACACATAACTCCCCCTCCCATCAGAGAGTGGAAACAATCAGCGAATGTTTAAAAGTTCCCATTTTTGTTATATAATTCGTTATATATTCGTTATATGTTATATATGTCTAAAGTTACTGTTAATTCATTGAAGTTCATGAGATGGTGTTTTGTTATTGGAAATCTGGACCTCTGACTTTGAATAAAAATCTGATACAAAACAAACTTTGGAGAACCTCTGCCCTCATAGGCTGCCGTCCCCCTGTAACCCTGCGCCATGTAATTGGTTGTAAGGTGTATGAATGCATGGATTTTTAACATGGATTAACAAGATTAATTTGTATAATAACATGATTCTTACTTAGATTTAATTGTGCCATTTTTCCTGAGAGATTGCATATCAATTTGTTATTAATGATTTTTTAATGATGCCACATTGTATACCTCCTATAACAAAGCTTATCACGGAAAGTATCTTAATAGAAATCTTAATCCAAGAGTTACAATATGTTATCGTGTCCGCTCATTATGGAAATTACATTACCTTCACGGTGACATAAAAAAGCCATCTTGAGGCTGATATTAACGGCTTCTTGTGTAATCTCTCTCACATTTACACAACAATGGAATTGCTCACACTTAAAGCCTGTGAGATGGGACCTCCCATGCCAAATTCTCAGGTTGGAACCAAGCTACTTCTTCAGATATTTGAAGTTACATCCTTCGTTCTGTCTTTCTATGTTGTTTTATTTTAACTGCACGTGCGTTCTTGAAGTGCTAGCTCAAGCCTTTAGTTTGTGTCTGTTTAATCAAGAAAAACATTTTATGTGGAAAGTCTGAGTCACGTTGAGAAATAGGTGTGAAACCGTTACCATAGCCTAAGGCTTCCTCCTTGGGTATTTGTATGGCGGTAAGATTGCCCTGCTGCCCCTGTCGGTGAGGTTGTTGGTGGGGGGGGGCAATCTGCAATGTTTTCCTAACTGAATTATGAAAAGAGGCTAAGCCTTTACTAAGGGGGTCTGATTTTAATGAAAATCATATTTCTTTGTGGGGGGGGGAGGGGGTGAAGCCCCCCCAAAATGGCCCTAGCAACGCATCAGCTTCCCGGGGGGGGGGATGGAGGCTGAGCGAGCCCAAGAGGGAGAGGGTGGCTGGGAGAAATGCATTATCAGATTGATTCATTACACTGATTAGTGGATGGCCTCCCTTGTAATTTATGCAGACCGGTTAATTGTCGAGGAAGAGGTCGGCATTCTTGTTAATTACATCGTTCAGCCCGCTATAATATGAGCTTTGCAGGTTTGTTAACTCGCTCAGGTTCTGTCGGCGCTGTGTCCATGCACGTGTTCTGCCGGGCAGGAACCCAGCCATGGGGCATGGCAGCCTGGAGACCCGGTCCGGCCCGGATTAAAGCGGCCTGAAAAATGCCTCCCTGGCTGCTTTGGAGAAATCGCTGTGAAATGGGCCAAGGCAGGTCCATCCATCCACAAGTCAGTCCCTCCCGTCCACAGAGACTCACATTATATATGGCCTTGTAAAGAAAGCTGCTTTATGAGTCAGTATATGATTTCGGATGGGGGGGGGGTGGAGTGGGACGGAGGCTTTCCACTCGCACTGCCTCATCTGAGGCAGAGGCCGTTCTGTGTCAGTCCACCCCCCCCCCCCCCACCCCGCCTTTTTTTCATTTAAGCACACAGCTCACTATAATTAGCGAATGCTAAGAAACAAACAGGTCTGCCTTTATTGACTTAAGAATTTACGTCTGCGTAAAAAAACGTGAAAAACCGCGGCAGTGCTCTGGCTCGATGGCGGTGAAGCGTTGCTGCATCCTCTTTGAAACATGGGGGGGCCAATTCCGTCATGTCTCTCTGGGGCAGGCAGAGTCTGTAGGTCCGGCCAGTTCAGGGTATCAGCAGTAAGTGTAGCTTTGCCCAGGCAGACGCTGGTGTCCGACTGCAAAGATCAGACTCCAGTCCAGTGTATCTTCTGCCCCCTGCCAACATACTGTAATCACTCGGCTAATGTGCGCGCGCGTGTGTGTGTGTGGATTATGTTTATATGACATTGTGGGGACATCAGGTCCCCACAAAGATCTGTGAATGCAATCAAAAAACTAAAACTGCCAAAAGTCTAGTATTTTCTTGGTTACTTATAGTTAAGGTTAGGACTCGGTAGTGGTTAAGGTCTTCATGTTAGGATTAGGATTATACCCATAAAAATTAATGGAGACTCCCCCAAAGATATAATTACAAACCTGTGTGTGTGTGTGTGTGTATATATTTACTTCAAGGCTGTTCCCATAACCACTATTTTATTAGGAACATCACTGCAGTCAGGGTCACACTACAGCACTACAGGGTCACAAAGTGCCTGGAGCCTCTCTCTGGAAACACAGGGCAGAAGACAGGGTTACCTCGCCACGCCATTACAATGCAAGCTCACATACGGGCAATTTGGGGACTCTAATTCACCGAACTGCATGCTTGTGCACTATGGGAGGAAACTGGAGTGCTCAGTCAGCTGGGGGTGAGAATCAAACACACAACCTGCAGGGGTTAGGCTGCTGCAGTTATAGTCACTGAGCTACCAGATTGCATTCGTTTCATAAAAATACGACTTTTTACATACATGTACAGAACCCTCCACAATTATTGGCACCCCTTGTAAGAATTTGTAAAAAGGGTTAGAAAAAAATCCACCTTTTGGCAAAACAGCTTCAACACTGAAAAAATGAGAAAAATTAGAAAATGGGCATTTTAAGGTGAGTAGCTATTTTTAATACCCATTTTTTCTACCCCTTTTTACAAATTTTTACAAGGGGTGCCAATAATTGTGGAGGGCACTGTATGTGACGAGACGGGAACGAATAGCAGCAGTATTGCAGTGTCACTGCAGTGCATCTTGAAAGTCCCTGTGTCCTGGTTGGTCTCATTCCCGATTAACATGCATGGCACTGCCGCTAACTGTCAGTGCGGAGGTTACAGTGACGGCCTGTACTGCGAGCTGCCCATGAATAACACTGGCAGAAGGTTATTTTTCCAGATGAAAGCAGCTACCGTGTGCTTTGTGTTATACTCACAGCTGTGTCAATCGGGAACCTAGCATCAGCAGTACTGCGATCCATACTGGTTCACCCTTGAAGGTTTTTCTTTGAAGTCCTTAATGTGATTAATTGGGCATTAATTAATTATAGGCACACCATACAACTGTGTTGAACCTCCTCAGCTCCTTTGGGGTGATGAAAACCTGGTTTCCCTGCTGGTCCTGTATCTCCAACACTCTGGAAATGGGACCTGCTAATAGGACATTTTGTGTCTTTTGCTGGATTGCTGCAGACGCTCTACCCGGGTCAAGCTGTCTACCAAGAAGACCTTAATGTGACATCTGGCTGTAGGCTGGATAGAAGAACCAGTGGAAGGCAGCAGGGGGCAGGAGGGTGGTCATGTTTGGAGGACGTCTCCCTGAGTTGGTGGCATCTCATTAAATGAGACGTGTTGCTCCTTTTGTTCTTGCAGTCACATGCAGTGATGTGCCCTGCTTGACCGTGGGTGGAGCCCGAAAAAAATCTGGGGGCTTGCAGGGAGATGTAGCCTAACAGGATGAGACAGACCCAGGTTTATTTTCTACACATACTTCAGAACTCTGCTATCCCCTGCTCTGTGCCCCTGACCTTGTGCTGGTATGGAAGATGGATGGATGATGTAAGGATGGTTTATTACTCACACCTGGACTGGCCTGTACTATACTAAGGACAAGACACTTAAACATCAAAGTGCAGCCAAAGAGCAAATGAAAACACCTCCACTTATTGGACCAAACAGTAAAACGCTTATTTCATTTTCTTTAGTTCTAGGTGTATATTGGCAGTAAATGAAGTGATGGGAGAGATGGTACTGTACCGGCACTATCTGGAACACGGACAATGTGTGAAATCAAGGCAACACCAGGAAATAAAATTAAAAATAATAAAAAAGATCAACTATGGTTCAGCTCACAAACCTTCTTGGGAGCATGTTGATGGGACACAGCCCCCCCCCCCCCCCCCCCCCCCCCCCCCCCCCCCCCCCCCCATCCCCTCCTTCATGTCACAGTTCCGGGGGGACGGTCCATTAAGCAGGAAGCGCATGCGAGTACTGACCCCGGACAGCACGCCCGCTTTCACTTATGTCATGTGGATGCCTTCTTTTATCATTGCGCTTCCACAGCCTTGACAGCAAGCTTCGCTCGTCACGGTGAGATGGGTCAGCCCCCGCTTCTGCCGGAGGGACGGGAGAACTTTTGAACCACTGTAAGTTTGCAAGAATAGAAGGGTATAATGGTGATACCTGGACATAAAGAGTTGTTATCAAGAAAGGCATGTGGCAATGCAAGGAACTCTCAAGTGGTCTGCCCCGGACATTATACCATATAGTGATTCAGGACTAAAACCTGCAACCTGAAGATGACCAATAAACAAGGTGCTTAACCCCCATTTCTCTGCTATGTCCTGCTGTATGAAATATATATATTTCTGTGTGTTTGGTATAAAACCCATAGTTGAGTAATAAAACATAATATTTAAAGATCACAGCAGGGAAGGGCGACTGAGTCCTATACATCTACCGCCGTAGTGTTAATTTACAAAGGGACATGCAGTTTTAGAGAGTGTGGTGTTTATTATAGAGTCTTCCGGGGAGGTTTTTATGTTCAGTGGTTCTACAGCCTGGTCCCATGTGTGGCTGGACAGACCTGGGGGAGGGGGGGGTAGAGAACTTGTACTGAGAGAGAGGGGGAAAAAATGCAATAAAAGAAGGACAGGTTTTGCCAGCTCTTGTTAAAACAGCTAATGAAGGCAGCGCCGGGAGGTGAAATTCGTTCAGTTTGGACCATAATTTGTTTGGCTGGATGCCTTGAGCTGCTGTGCTCCCCCATGGCTCAGATAATGGACCCCCCCCCCCAACTCCCACTCCCACTCCCACATACAGAGCTCAGCTTGAACAACCTTCTAAAATGTAGGATTATATTCCTACATTTGTATTCCTTGCTCTTCTGTCTGTTTGTAATCATTTTTTTCACAGTGAACTAATTATAACCTTGGAGGTGTTATTGCCTTTTTACCAACTATTAGGAGCCGATGAAAAATACAAATAGACTTGGTGCTTGTTTCATAACAGCATCTAAAATGTTTGAGGCCCTGCCGTGAGAAGCTTCTGTCTACCTGAAGTTAGTTGTGTGAAAATGAGGGCTGGGGTCTCCTCCTCAGCTATTGTCAGCGTGCCGTGCCAGCCCCCCCCCCCCCAGGGAGGATCTAGCGCCCCTCCTTGACAGCCTGTGGATGTCAGCCATCAGCTCACACTTTTTTTTCCCTCAAGAGGAGGGGGGTGTCCTATCATAACTATGCTTCCATGTTGTGTTACGAAAGCATGCTCCTGACACATCTGCCTGCAAGCTTTGTTGTGGCAGTTATTTCCATAATTGTTGTTTATTTGCCCAGACAGTTCTAGAAGGTAGAAGGTTCATAGAACTTCATCTGAAAAATAAACACTGCAATTTACCTGCTTTGGGTTTGACATCTGCCAAATACAATAACTAAACAAATAATAAGTAAATTCATTGTGGGAGGGGGGGGGGTACCCTGGGAAAAAAGAACTCTAGCAAGGAAAAAGGGGGAGGAGCCTCAAAGGAACCACAGCTACTTTCTGCCTCCGACCTTTATATGACCCCCCCCATATGGGTTGGCTTTGATACAGAGAACGATCATTTCTGCTCCATGCCCCATGTCTGACTGCATCAGCCTGTCCGTGACAATATTTCCACCCCTCACTGGTCATGCTGTGACGCAACAGATTCTGTCTGGTGGAAAATGCCGGTCATAGGGGTGGGCGGTACACCGGTGTCTTACCGGTGTGATTGTGCGATACGATATGAATTAGCACTATACTGGTATCACCGGGAGTAGTCTACAGCCCAATTATACGACAACCAGTTTATAAAAAAATAGAGCATATTAAATTAAATAAAATTAAATTTCAGTTTCACGTTATCACGTGATATTTTCATGTTATCACGTGATATGATTTCTCATTTTAATGTGATGTTTTCACGTTATAATGTAATATTTTCATGTTATAACGTACGTGATAGTGAGAATATTTTTTTTGGCAGCAATACGTGTCCGTACGTAACACACTAATCCTCCCAAAACTTGGAAAAAAGTAATACAATGATATAATACCGTCACCATCCAAAAAAAAATAACATGAAAAATACCATGATGATAATTTTAGGTCATAGGGGGCCACATGATCACTGGTGATGTAGTGATAAGAAAAAGGACCCGAAAGACCCACCCTGAGTGTTCCACAAAATTAAAGGCTGATAAATTCTAGCTGAGGATCTCTGAAGGACGCCATGGTCCATCTGGGAACGGAAGTCTCGCTGATTGTGGTTCATTAAAACTCTCACCTACAATCTGAGCACCATCTCTGGATGGTGCTTCCACACATGCAGATGTCTGCCCAGTTGGCAACTATTCTGGTCTTACTTATGATGGCAGCGTGCTATTTCTAAAACTATTTAAAAAAATAAAGCTTTTTCTTGATGGCTAAAATCAGTCCTGACAGCATCCCTGAACTGGATATCTCTTATGTGACTGTCCCCATCAGCTAAGTCACCCCCAGGGTCTTAGTGCCCTGCCTCAGCTTTTAAATGCAAAACTGCCAAAAAATTCTCGCCAAATTGAAGCTTGGTGTCCCGTTGATGGCAGTGTGTATGGGTGCAGTAGATCTGTCAGCCGTGCCCTGGACGAGCGGACAGCTGCCTCCTAATCGCGGTGTTAATTGAAAGCTCACACGGTAATTAACATGTTTCAAAAACAGTAAAATGAGCCCGGCCTTGATTAATGTGCACCTGTCATAACCAATAGCATCGGTTCAGGGATGGGGGTGAGGCTCATCCTTTTGCCTCACTGCCTCCCGTGCAGTACGAAACCCCCCCCCCCCCCCCCCCCTTCCAAAACCTCACCCCCGCTGTCTCATTTGGCCTTGGTTTCATAGGCTGTTGTGCATATTTTAGAGATGTATGCTTTAATTCAGAGTGCTAACGATTAAGTGCGTAACGTAACAAAGTAATGCTTTGACCTCTGCTGTTCTGTAGCCACAGTAAAAGAAAAAGAGAGACAAGTTACAATGTTTTCATCCATTCATCCACCTTCTACAGTGGCTCATCCAATACCTGGTGATGGAAGCACAGGGCAGAGGGCAAAGGGACGGGCGGATAGGACGCAGGTCAAGTGACAGTAAAAAACCCTGCAGTCCAGGGAGACTAACTGGAATGACGTGAAACATTTTACATGCCAGGAACAGTAATCCAAGGTGTTTGTCTGGGTTGTGCTGACATCAGTATTTAGTCTATGATGGGGGGGGGGGGTGGACCTTCACCTGCTCTTTTCTAGTGCTGCTGGGGACGTCTCCAAAAGGATAAAATCACTGGAAATAGTTCATATACAGGGGGGTAGAAAAGGACTTTGCAGATTTATGCTGCATAGGGAATTGTGATTTGAAGATGGCAGCACTGCAAACCGTAGACAGAAGCAGCCAATGGCGTGACACAGACAGCTGGGAGAGTTGTGGGGGGGGGGGGAGCTGGGGATACGGGTCATGTGACTGGGGACAGCAGCAAAGTGAGGGAAGAAAGATGAGTCTGGGGTCCCGCAGTAACACTGGCGGACGTATTTGTGTGCTGCCGTTGAGATGCATAACAGGCATAGACTGGTGACTATGAGGGGCCATAATGGCAATGGGGCTCGCTCTGCTGTTAAAAACAGGGGGATCTAACTTTGAGTATCCATGCAAACCTGTAAACCATGTGAATCTGCTTTGATAAAACGCCTGTAAATGTTAAAAGAAATCCATTATAGTGTCAGTCATTTACCTGCAGTGTGACGATAAGAAGTGAGGAAGTCATTAGCTGTGCTGCTCCTGTCAAATGAGTATCAGGCCAAATATTAGTGTCCTTATAATACGGCGGTACACAGTTTGGGTCTTCGTCATTAAAACACCGGATTTCCCGTTAGCCCCAGGCAGCCTTTTTATCTGGCCAGAACCATTTTCCGGCCAACTTATTTTGAGGCTCTTTTATTGACACGCTGCATCTCCAGCTGTAATTCATGCAATCATGAGGTAATGAGGCGCCCAGGCCTGGCTGAAAGGGCAGGAGTGCCAGATCTGGGGAGGTCATCTCCTGAATGCCGTGTGCCGGGACATTTGGTCCCCACAATGTGATATAAACACAATCCACTCCACATACACACACACACACACACACACAGTCGTGTAATCATATCTTTTTCGGGACCGCTCATTCATTTCTATGGGAAAATGCTAATGCTAACTATGACAACCTTAACCCCTACCCAGCCCTAACCATAACCATAAGTAACCAAACAAAATACGAGTTTTTGCATTTTTAGTTAGTCACGGATTTTTATAAAATAGACTTTTCCCATGGGGGGACCAGGAAACTGGTCCCCATAAGGTAAAAAAACAGGTATTCATCATGTTGTGGGGACATTTGGTCCCCACAAAGTAAGGTATACCTGGACCACACACACACACACACACACACACACACAGACACACACACACACACACACAAACACTTTTAATTCACAGACTAGCATACAGGAAGTAGTTAGATCTTCTGTCTTATTTTTAGAGTTTAAAAAAAACATTGCATAGATCTTACCCATCTATCTATCTTTGAACCACTAATCTTATTTTGGGTTGTGGAAAGGCTTAGAGTCTATCCTAGGAAACACAGGGGCAAGTTAGACGATGCCCTGGATACATATACACATATTGCATATCTGTTGGGGGGGTGGAGTCCTCACTAATTATATTTGCTCAAACGATGTACGGGGGCGGGGGGGGGGGGTGTCGGGAGTCTATCAAGACAACAGATGGAGGATTGAAGGACATTTGTGAGGAACCAAAGGGAAATCAACACTCAAGTGTTTTTTTATTGTCAGTACATCCATGCAGAAGTACAGAGTGCATTGAGATACCGTGTTGCTGGCCCTGGGCTCCCTGTGGTGCCACACAAATATGAACAAATAGGATGGTATGGAAGGGATACCAGAGCATCACAGGCCATGGACACGCGGCCATATTCCACAGACGTATTTAGAAGCATCATGCGCTAAGCGTATGTGATTGGCCTGCAGGCGGAGCCCAGAACAGCTCCAAGGCATCCTGGATGCTTTAAGAATTGTAGGCCGTCAGAGTCCTGCAGGCTGCGACAGTCTGGGAGGCAGATCCCGCGGCAGTGGTCCTGCAACAGCCTGCCAGAGGCATGTTTTTCACAGATACAGTGTCACGGACAAGCTGTTTCCCGACCGCTACCCGCGGAAACGACGTCGGCTGAGGCCCGACAGATTGTTTTTAAACCAAACCGGCATCACCGCAAAGTGTCAGATCTGTTGACGTTAATTATCGCACTCAAAAAACAAAATGATTTTAAATTTGTTGTTAATGTCCAAACAGTTTTTGTTTTTTTTGTGCGTGAACAGCTGCTGGGTTTATGTTAGTCACCCATCCATCTTTCATAAGCGCTTCTCCAGTACATTTCAGGAAGTACAGGATGTGCATGCAGACAAAATCACATGCAATTTGGAGACTCCATTGCCCCTCCACTACAGGTTTTTGGCCTACGGGAGGAAATCTGCATGAACACAGACAGAAACACAAGTTACACACAAACAACTGCAGTGGGAAACGAATGTAAACCATGCAGGAATGAGGCTCTGGCTTTGTTCGCTGGACCACTGTGCTGCTCTGGGTTATTCATGCTCTGTGATTCTCTGCGATGCCATAATATGGAATCAATGTCGATGAGCTGCACAATTCAGCTTGTCACATATTCAGTAACGATCATTCAAAAGAAGATCACCTTTGATTCTAGAAGTGTTGACCCATGAGATGATCTTTAGGGATGCATCAAGACCACAAACACCAGCCATCTTCTTTAACCATTAATGCAATGCAGGGTTACAGGAAAGTCAGTGAAAGGTCTGCATAGTTACAGGAAGAGCCCAGGGTACTTGCACATGAGAGAACATGTAGATGCACACACAGACCCAGCGCTTGGAACCAAAACCCTGAAGATGTTAAGGCCATGAAGCTACCCTCTGCAGGTCTGGCCTACCTCACCTCTTCATCATGTTGATATTCTCCCTGTCGAACCAGCAGCCATGTTGTAGCCTGAATATTCACGCATTCCCATTTTGACAATAACATTTTTTTCCATCCCTGTTCCTGGAAGAAGAAATTTCCTAATAAACCTGCAGCTCACAGCTACAGGCTTCAGCCGGATGCCCAGATGGACACCACAGCTTTGGAATCTGACGCATGGTGTCCTTTTCCCAGAACGAGGAGTTTAACTGTCTGGCCTTCTACCCCCTCCCCCAGACCACGAGCGGATTGGCAAGGACTCGTCGTACGAGCAGGAGGGGAAGGTGCAGTTTGTGATCGACGCCGTCTACGCCATGGCGCATGCCCTGCACAACATGCACCGGGAGCTGTGCCCAGGCCGGGTGGGTCTGTGTCCCCGCATGGACCCCATCAATGGAACCATGCTGCTCAAGTACATCCGCAACATCAGCTTTGCAGGTGAGTGCTCACTGGGGGGGGGGCAGGGTGCAGGGGGGGGCGCACAGACTGGTGAGGAAAACTCAC
>JAODJW010000127.1:19502015-19532700 GCA_026777045.1 Hyperopisus bebe | reverse complement strand
CCATCAAGACGCGCGGCGTCCCTGAGACCTTCAACGAGGCCAAGCCCATCGGCTTCACCATGTACACCACCTGCATCATCTGGCTGGCCTTCATTCCCATCTTCTTCGGGACGTCGCAGTCGACAGAGAAGGTGAGTCTTGACGGTGACGGAGAATGATGGCGCCCATGTGCGATTAGCCTATTAGCCCGAAGCACTTAATCACTCAAGCGGTAAACAAAGTAGGAACACTTTGAAGCAATCTGATTGGTCCAGCCTTTCATAACAAGACAATGGGATAATGCCATTGTTTTTCATCAAGGTTGACACAGGAACATACGGTGCAATCAATAACGGGATGATCGCCTTAGCCAATAAAGAAATCTCCCATCAGATAGGAGGTTTTTGTAGCTCTTGTATACATTAATTGTGTTTTATACAAAAAATACATGTATTCCAGAAGTAGTTAACCTTGGATTGTTTTGGGACCTAAGTGAGAAGTGGATTATTAAACACCTGCATTGATTAAATGCAGAAATGAATGATAAATGCTTTTTCGATGTGTCATGGTTAGGTTTATGCTATTGAAAAGAGCCATAGAGCCAGGTAAAATGAGAGAAATCATTTCAGGTGGGTCTTTGAAAATCCCCTCGCGGCCTTTGCTTCAGTTTGTTCTCTCGCTAGCTTTGCACCAGCACACGAAGGCCGCAGCGTGACTGATCGTGACTGATCGTGGGTCTCTCTTGTGCACACATGCGAGGTGAGACACGGCAGAACCACCAAAGGGAGCTGAGTTACGCAACTCCAGATGCCTAATCACTTTCTTTTGCAGTTTTTCTTGTGTCCTTCACAACTTTTAAGTGAAGTAGGTGTCAATGTGGCTGTGAGTCAATTTCACTGCGAAGCACCTGGAAGCAACCCACAACAGAGTCACTCCGGTCACTACACTGCCCCCTAATGGTTAAGGCCTCCAAAACACTGAGCAACAGCCAAAGCGCACATGTTAATCAAAGTAATGCACTCTATATACAATACTGTGCAAATGTCTTTGACAGTCAGAGAAAGAAGACTATTTATCTTGGTAGTAAATGTATATTTGCTTAAAAAACACAATTTTACATTCTAACATAATCAACAGTAACACAATAAAAAATAAACAACAATTTTGTCCTGATATCTTGTTCTTGGTATCTTGTTAGATGGCTAGATAAACTCCACTTTGGTTCTAGGTGCACCACCGCCATTCTATGACTTTGTTAAATTTTCTCCACCTGCTCAATTAATTAACTTGATTTGTTAAAAAAACTTAATGGGGTATTGATTAGCCAAACAAGGTGGGGTAGTGGTTGAGTCAGAAAAATGTACGACTGAATTAGATCATTGCTGTGAATGGTGGGGTGACTTTTATTGAGGCAGCATGGAGCTTCAGTAGTTACCAGTGTCGCCTGAAACCTCTGGGAGCAGCGTTCAGATCTCCACCAGGGTTCCATGTCTGCGGAGTTTGCATGTTCTCCTCGTGCCATCAGGGAGTTTCCTCCAGGTACTCCAGTTCTCCATCACAGTCTATGAAGAGCTGAGGTTAAACAGAGTAACCTATTTGTCCAGGGGTGTATATATGTGAGTGAATGGTGTGTGACTGTACCCTGCAATGGCTTGGCACCCCCTCCTGGGTTATTCCCTGCCTTGTGCCTGTAGCTTCCAGGATAGGCTCCGGGCCCCCCCTGACCCTCAATAGGACAAACGGCTATAGAAGATGGATGGATTGATGATGATGATTATTATTGCTATTGTAGTTCCCTGCAACTATGATCAGGATAAGCATTTCTAAAGAGAGGATGATGGGTGAATTGACTATTATTATTATTTATTTGTTTTTCTACATTGAAAGTTGCAAGTTATTATGGGACCAATGAACAGTGGTGCTTTGGGCTCAGAGCACTGTTTTCAGAGTTCATATTCATCCCGTTATTTCGGCTGTGAGCAGCACAATGGCCATAATTCCTGTGCTGATCTATAGTTTAAAGATGTTTCTGTATTGGTTCTGTAGAGTTTGACACTTTGGAGAAATTACAGTGGGAATTGGACTCATAATGTACGCCGGGAATTTTCTTCTTAATGTAAGCTTTTTACGTTTTGCATAACTGAGCTGTGAATTCATAGCTGACTTTCAACTTGCTCACAGCACGCTCACTTTCTATTCTTCTCCTGGACATTGTGCATTGGTGTGTGACCCCTGTGTGGATGTATGAGGAATTACACCAACTAATGGAGGAATGGCGAGTGCCGCAGGTCCCCTGAGAGGACAAGCTGTGACGGTGTGATGTTAATTGGGTCTTTGATACGAGACGACCAGGCAGAGACCACACTGTGGGGAGATGATCTGGGCAGGCAAGTAGGCGGGTGGCATAATTTGAGGGGTGGAGGTTTAACTGTAAAGACGTGGCACGCTTGCGTGTGTGTGTGTGTGTGTGGATTATGTTTATATTACATTGTGGGGACCAAATGTTATTTTGATGTTGTGAAGACCACTTTTCAGGTCCCCACAAAGATCTGTGAATGCAATAAGAAAAAACAAAAAATTTTGTTTGGTTACTTATGGTTAGGGTTAGGGATTTGTCTAGGTTGTTATGCTGTGAGGTTTCCCCATTGAAATTAATGGAGAGTCCCCACAAAGATGCAAACCTCTGTGTGTGTGTGTGTGTGTGCGTGCATGTGTGTATGGGCACTTGTGGGCGTGAAAACCTTCTCTGTGCATCATGTTGGCACAGAGCCGACAGAGCCAGCAGGGGCCTTGGAAACAATAGCTGTTTACACAACTGCCCGTCTTTTATGGTTGGGCAGGGATTGTAGTAAATTATAACGTGGCTTTACATCAGCTTTTCACACATAACTAAACCCCCAAGACGTTGTGTTCTTCACACAATATAAAAAACACACTTTGAGCTACGCTATTGTCTTCTCTGACATTCTCTTCTTTCTTGCAGTTAGTATTTAATTTGAGGCTTGCAACCCAATGTCTATTGAAGGATTGAGATAAGAATTGCCTTTCCCCTTAGAGTTAACATAAGAATTTGGCTAATTAGCACTTCTTAAAAATTGAAAATGCAGAATTCTTTATTTTTGAAAATAAAAAAGGAAAACTAACAAGATGGGGTAGGACTTCCCAATGCCTGTGGAATTTATATTAAATTGGTACATAGGTCATGTGCATAATTAGAGATACACTATATTGCCAAAACTATTGGGACACCCCTCCAAATTATTGAATTCTGGTGTTCCAATCCCTTCCATAGTCACAGGTGCATAAAATCAAGCACCTAAGTATGAAGACTGCTTCTACAAACATTTGCGAAAGAATGGGTCACTCTCAGGAGATCAGTGAACTCAAGCGTCACCTGTGCAATAAGTCCATTCATGAAATTCCCTCGCTACTAATATTCCACGGTCAATTGTTAGTGGCATTATAACAAAGTGGAAGCAAATGGGAACAACAGACACTCAGCCACAAAGTGGTAGGCCACGTACCATCGCAGAGCGGGGACAACGCATGCTGAGGCGCACAGTGTGCAGAAGTTGCCAGCTGTCTGCAGAGTCAATAGCTACAGACCTCCAAACTTCATGTGGCCTTCAGATTAGCTCACGAATAGTGCATAGATAATTTCATGGAATGAGTTTCCTTGGCCGAGCAGCTGCATCCAAGCCTTACATCACAAAGTCCAATGCAAAGCATTGAATGCAGTGGTGTAAGGCACGCTGCCACCACACTCTAAAGCAGTGGAGACGTGTTCTCTGGAGTAACGAATCACAGCTTTGTGTCTGGCAATCCAATGGATGAGTCTGGGTTTGGTGGTTGCCAGGAGAACGGTACTTGCCTGACTGCATTGTGCCAAATGTAAAGTTTGGTGGAGGGGGGATTATGGTGTGGGGTTGTTTTTCAAGGATTGGATTTGGCCCCTTAGTTCCAGTGAAATTGACATACTAATGCTGCAGTATTTGAAGCCATTTTGGACAATTTCATGCTCCCAACTTTGTAGGAACAGCTTGGTGATGGCCCCTTCCTGTTCTAACATGTCTATACACCAGTGCACAAAGCAAGGTCTATAAGTACATGGATGAGCGAGTCTGGTGTGGAGGAACTTGACTGGCCTGCACAGAGCCCTGACATCATCCAGATAGAACACCTTTGAGATGAATTAGAGTGGAGACTGAGAGCCAGGCCTTCACGTCCAACATCTCACATCCGACCTCACAAATGCTCTCCAGTAAGAATATTCAGAATTCCCATTAACATACAGTACACCTAAACCTTGAGGACAGCCTTCCCAGAAGAGTTGAAGCTGTTATAGCCACAAAGGGTGGGCCAACTCCATATGAAGGCATAAGCTTTAAGAATGGGATGTCATCAAAGTTCATGTGAGGTCATCAAAGTTCTAATACAACCACATAAAATAGCAATAACTGTTTAAATTAGGCTTGGATCTTCACACCGGCATATATTACACTAGCATATATAACTCTTCACACTGGCATATATAACACTGGCATATATAACTCTTCCCACTGGCATATATAACTCATGTTCCTATTTACCAGAGCTGTCACATCTTTTTAAAGAGCTCTTTTTTGACCTAAACTGTTTTTACCTTGTGCATTTCTGTCCCGGTTCAATAAAATAGCCGTATTAATTACGAATTTTAACAGTGGTTTCAGTAGCTGCTGTTATTCCTGCATGTAAATTATTCATGGAATTTAAATTTTAAATGCCGCTTTTATATAAAAATGAACAGTTTTTGCATTTATGTTACAGTTACAGAGCAAAGCATGTTCTTTGACTTACAGTAATGTTCTCTGAAATAACAGGCTTACTCATCTAATAATCAGTAGCTTTCCTAGAATTTTGCACTTATTTTAATGCCATTTTCTATTGTCTTAAATCTTGACATTTGCATGGATTCTCGTGTTCATTTTATGACCTAACCTGTGCATCTACTTTTTCTCCCATATAACTGATTGTGAATGCAAATGTGTTACTTTCCTGCAGGCGCACTTCGCAAACTACTGCTCATTCTGCAAAATAATACTTTTAATAGCCGACCTCTTTGTTTAATGTATTTTGCTGCAAACGATTGGGTAGCAGCTAGAGGGTACAAGGGGATTCAACTATTTACAGCTGTCTCAGGAAGAAGAGGCTGGAAAGAGTTTGGGGGGGGTGTTCATACATTCCTCTCATGCTTGATTAAAGGGGCAATTCGTCCCAAAACTGAAAAGGTATATTTTAGTGGCGTCTGTCCATCTTGGTCGTTTTGCTGGGAGTTGCCACATTTTGAAGATGTCGGGCTTCTCTCAGATATAATGGGACTGAATCGTATTTTTACTGTGATGATTAAAACTCCAGAAAATACCTTTGAAAAATCCAACAGTAACGTCTCCTACCAGAAATCATGACCCAGTTACTCAAGATAATCCACAGACTTTGAAGTGATCAGCTTAATCTAGGAACTATTTTCTTCTACCGAACTCCACAGACCGGTCATGTTACTGTGTAGAAGATATTGCCAGGATGATCGCACTTGTATCTTCAATAGATGTTACATTAGAAGCTAAGGATAATATGTCATTACTGTTAAACATTACTGATTGTTTTACACAGGTATTCACTGTAGAGGACATACTGTAAGTAACATACCAGCTCTTATTCCTCATCCAACTTCGACTTAGAAAAACCTAGCTAAACTCAAAATAAATGAATCACAGGGCTCTGATGGTATCTTACCTATAGTTTTAAAAGAAATGAGGGATATTATTTGTTGGCCTCTAACTTTACTATTTCAGAAATCCTGATCTGCTGGTGTGATACCTTCTGAATAGAAGCTTGCTAATATAATGTCCATATTCAACAAAGGGGACAGACATAATCCATCAAACTATAGGCCAACTTGCATAACTGGAAAAGTTATAATCCAAGCGAAAATGGTAGATTACCTGGATTCAGATCAAATTCTGAGGGATAGCCAACACTGATTGAGGAGCGGTAGATCCTATTTAACTAATCTACTTGAGTTCTTTGAGGCTACAAGAGAAATTGATCACAAAAAGTCCTATGATGTGATCTACTTAGATTTCCAGAAGGCCTTTGATGTTGTCCCCCACAAATGGCTCTTGCTTAAGCTCAAAGCTGCCAGGATTTTAGGAACTGTAGCAGCTTGGATTGAAAATTGTTTAACTGACAGGAAGCAGCCAGTAGTTATTAGAGGCACAATCTCACAGTGGGCCTGCGTTCGTAGTGGGGTACCGCAGGGTTCAATTTTAGGACCACTATTGTTCCTAATTTACATAAATGATATTGACACCAATATATACAGTAAACTGGTTAAATTTACAGACGACGCCAAGGTTGGTGGTGTAGCAGATACTGAACTAGCAGCAGAGAAGCTACAGCGGAATCTTTATTTATTTAGCGACTGGGCTGATACCTGTAACAACAATTCCTCCTAGAACATTGCATGCTTATTTGGTCACTTAACTTTAAAAAGCACATTGCTGCCTTTGAAAAGGTTCAACATTGGGCTACAAGAATGATTCCTGGTCTAAATGGAATGTCTATGAGGAGAGGTTAGCTGAGCTTAATCTGTTCAGCCTTGATTAAAGGAGACTAAGGGGGGACATGATCCAGGTATATAAGATTCTAACAGGTCAAATAGTTACTTCAATATTAGTTCAAATACAAGAACTTGTGGCTATGGTTGGAAATGAATTGGAGAACATTTTAAGCTGGATTTGAGAAAACACTTAGAGTATGGAATAGTCTTCCTCTTAGTGTAGTGCAAGCTAAAACCCTGGGTACCATTAAATCAAAACTAGATAAGATTTACCTTTAAGCTATTAGATGAGTTCTCCCCAAACAAGCTTGATGAGCTGAATGACCTCCTCTCATTTGTAAATTTCTTATATTGTTATGTTCTTAACTAGGCAGCTCCTAGCAGAACAACCCATTCATGTCATTCATTCATTCATTCATTTATGTCTTGGTAAAAACACGTACTGAGACCTGATGCATTTTTATGTTTAACTTTATTCAGCAGATGCTTTTGTCCAAAGCGACATACAGATGAAGCGTAGAGCAGCTACAAACATGCCGCTGTCAAGCAGTAAGGCTGAGCTTCCAGTGAATGGCCAGTAACAAGCATTATCAGTACAGGAGCAGGAACAAGAACCCAAAAAGACATCGTTTCCTGCATGTTTCCCTTCTCCAGTCAAAATTGCTCCCTTTTGTTGTAGTTCCTTCCACCATTTTGCTAAACTCATGTCTATTTACATACTCATCTCTGTAACATGTGACTCCATGTTCATATCCACAATTGAGGTCTGTGACTCAACCCAAAGCCCGACGTGCCCTGACGAAGTATCGGGTTTCGGGTCAGTTATGGATCAGTACAGGCACAAGTCGGGTTCTAGTTAGTTTCTTATGCATGACTTAAGAAAAAAAACAAATGCGCAAGTCGCTTTTAGTTCTTGTTGGGTCCTTTGCAAGCATTCAACTAGAAATGGATAAATCATGGCAAAAATTTGCACATATTTTCAGATACACATATGATTAATATTTCTATAAGTTCTGGTTCAGTTCAGAAAGTTTGCCGGGTGCAGAATGTTGGAACCCTCCATAAAAGCGTGATATAGACAGACGTTAATAGGGTAGCGAAAGTACTGGAGCGGCTTTCTCAGAAGAGAAGACAAGAGAAGAGAAACCACGTGATATTACACTCCAGCCAGACACTGCCTCAGCTGTATCAGTGGTTCCCTGTGCAGTTTTGTGGATGGCCTTTGTTTACTTATTTACACTGAAAATGGGTTTAGGTTTTGTGAGAGAGGGAATTCAATCACGCCATATAGTTCTCTTCAGGGCCCACTGGACACGTGAAAGGATTACATGCTGCATACCGCTAATGTATACTTCTGTCCTGCAATGGGATTTGTTCTCCGTCGACAGACTGCAAGCGGTAAACAGCAATATTGCATTTGCCCCTCGGGGCCGAAGGACTGGAATTTTCTATCGACTCTGAAATCTTGCGGTGATTGGGATATCGGTATTCGTAAACGGACTTTGACAAGCTAGGTAAACGTATCACAGATTCGCTGAAGAGGTACAACCTGTCGTTTGCCGTGAGACATATGGTCACAATGGAGTTGATATTGCATCGGTTGAATCCTTGGAATCTTGGAGTCTTCGTGCTCACAAAAACATAAAAAAATGTGTTATTTGACGTTCTTGCAGGAACAGTGATTGAATTCTTGCTTTTGTCTGTGGTATTGCAGCTCAAAGTTTTAAGAATCGCTCCTGGTCAGGCAAACAGAATCACCTGACATGGGTGTAAGGTTGGGAATATCATGACAGTTAAGGGACTGGGATTTCCTTTTTCCAGCCTTCAGGGACAACAGACAAAAACATCTTTTTTGGCAACAACTTTGGCAAAGGAAATAACTCGGCATAAAACCTGGGTATGTGTGTTGGTGGGCAGTAATCAGCAGGATGGCTTTTTTTTAAGTATGTTATACTTGGATGTACTTGGTCATGTCCTTCTTGATAATTTTATCTTCTGTTCTGTAGACACAGGACCATGGTACCTTAATACCAGCTCTCGAGCTCACGATCCAGCTTCGATGGTTTTGGATTAATGTTGGATCTAGCAGAAAGCTAAATTACCTAGATTGCACTTTGAGTCAGGCAGCCCAAGGTATTCAACCTGCACCTTCTCATCCCAGATGTAAACCTTGGCAAAGCACATCTCAAGTACTTTCCTGTGAATGGCGCTTTTCTAAAGCAAAACAAAATGCTTCCTGAAATAGGCTTTAGCTCAGAAGCCTGCCTGAACCTTATTTAAACGCCAGTTGAGCTAACCTTGTAGCTTTACTTGAGCTTAAAGATTGTCCAAGAGCTCTGACTTTTGTTTTGACCTGAATCACCTTTTACTGTGACTACCATTTCATCAGATAATGCTGCCTGGGTTCTTATAACACAAGTCAAATGTACAGATCAATGCCGTCAATCCTGAAAAAACACGCTTTTCCCTAGATATGTCAGACAGACGTCAACACACAAGTTATTTGACTTTTTTCTCCGCAATGGACAAATGCAAAGAAAGATCATACCTTTCCAAGGCCTTTCACCTTCCATTGTATAAAGTTGCACACATGCTGTAACTAATAAGGAACAGGGTTAATATGAAAGATAACATGCCATAATGATTACAAAATAAATATATATTGGGCACTTTTATATAAATATTAAAATGATATATTGGTTTAGACTTTTATAGCTACATTCTTTGTATGCACACGTGCATTGCAAATATTTTTTATTTGTTTTATTCAGTTCAGTTTCAATGTCATTTCTTGTTAGATCAGAACTGTACAGTGAAATTGCAGTGCCGCCTTTAACAAACGTGACAGTGCGCTGCTGTTTCACACCTCCACTCTCTGCATGTTCTCACTCGCTCATGTGGGCTTTCTTGGAATATGGCAGTTTCTTGCTGCAGTTAAAAACGTGCAGTTGGGTTAATCAGCATCCACAGTGATGTGGTTGATGTGGATGCGTGTGCCCCGCAGTGAGCTGGCATCCAGCCCAAGGCATACCTTTGCTTTGATCTTTGGGCTCCCTGGGATAAGCTCCAGGCAACACTGGCTGGGAGAGCTGGAGAATAGTTGGCTGTTGTTTTGCAGAATGAAGTACAATAACAAAGAAGCAGTGTGTTAAACATGAGGATATAAATGGAAAAGAGAGTCAGGGACTTGTTTGTGGTAATGAATGCGCCTCAGTCATCTAATGTAAACCTTATTTCGGGTATAATTGTTTCACCAGTAGACAGATCCAGACTATTGTCAGCAAGAAGTTTTGGGAGGCGAGGCTATAAGCAGATACAGTACAGGCCAAAAATTTGGACACACCTTCTCATTCAATTGAATGAGAAGGTGTGTCCAAACTTTTGGCCTGTACTGTACCTCATCGATGGGCATCATTTATATGTGGAATTGGGGGAAATATAGAAAAGGGGTGGTGGTGACAAAGAGAAGCACCTCTTCTGAGAAATAGGCAGTGGCATGACATTGGGGGCGGAGTCTGTTAGGAGGAGGCGGTGCCTTCAGTGTGAGCTTATTCCCAGAGCCTGAACAGCTGGCTTGCCCTTTGCTTCTTATTTTGTTCTTCTCCCCAGTGTAAGCTGTAAGACAGTCCTGCCCCATGGTTGCACCAATGTGGTTGTTGTCCATTTCATGTTGGCGCTTCTTGTGGCCGACTATGGAAAAACAATAAAGCACAGTTACCCACAGCGTGCTTGGTGCTGATCGCCCCCTGCTGGTGAGCAGGAGATCCCCAAAAACACAACACCAAAATCCTTATATATTGTCTTGCAGAAGACAAAATCCTCACTACTGATACAGTTGACCATTTCAGATAAGCAAAGATAACATGAGGCTAAAATTATACATGCTTCCAAAGTGCATCGTTTGTGTAGGTCAGAAAAATCAAATCTGTCATACAGAATCCTTGGTGGTTAAAAATAAACTGATATAAGTACTTTGTATGATGGATACTAAAGTGGCCCTAAATTATTAATCTCTAGAAGGTTAAGGCTTCTAGGGCAGTTATATCGACCAGATTTTCAGTGTTTGATATTTGGAGTGAGGCGTTTGTATTCCTCTTAACCCGTACTTACGAAAGCCTCAGTCATTCAGTTGCGTTTGAGATTTAATTATGATAAGCTAAAAGAAAATACCTTGCTAGGCTAGAGAGTTTACTACTACACCAAACAATTACTTAAGGAAGGAAATCCTTAAATACAGTTTTTAGTACCAGAATCATAGACAGAAATGTTCCATAGGAATTATTTTTAAATTATTGGAAATGGCAGGTAAATGGTAGGGTGGTCTACACTGCTCCACAAGCTGAAAACTATTTTAGTGACACAATTAACATCAAGCCCCTTAATGAAGTTCTTGTTCGTCTGGTTGACTGGATTTTTGCCTCTGAGAATTTTTTTGATACTTTTATTATACTCTCTCTGGATAGACACTTTTGTCACAGAAGTTCTCCAGTAAAGCATTGTCTAAAAATGCCCCGGAATGGTAATGCTACAAGTCATCCAACAAGTAATGCCACAAGGCATTCTCTAAAAATGCCCCGGAATGGTAATGCTACAAGTCATCCAACAAGCAGTGCCACAGGGCATTGTTTAAAAATGCCCCAAATTTGTAATTGGTAATCCAGTCCAGGAGGGTAATTGAGTTAGTATGTTTTTAAGTGTGTTTTTTGTGTCACCTTGCACCTTGTCTGTTGTCTCCTGTCTCTTCGTGCTGAACCAAAAATGTTTCATATATTAGGGTAAATTAAATAGCAAAAGCAATCAGTGCATAAAACTAATAACCTGTGGTTATGGCACAATCCCAAGGTCATTGTATATTTATATATTTTTTAGGCAGGTCTAGACATGTCTCTCCAGTCAGTTTCACTCATCCTGGCTCTTCTAACCAGAAGTATAATCATATCACATCTGCTTTAGGTGTTGGTGAAAGAAGCACGCTGATCATAAGGGATTGAGTTCTCCCAGGATCACAAACGAACGCTAGCACATTCAAAGAAAAAATTGTATCAGTACAAACACTGAGTGGTTTCGGGGGAAGCATATGACTGTCAGGTTGACAGTTCCGGCCTCCGTTCCGGAAAATGCTCCATGCCTGTTGTCCGCCGCTCAGCCTTACCTGAGTATTAAAATAACCTCTTTCCAGTTTAGGTATGTCTATCAATTGTTATAGAAACATCCTTTTCACAGGATCCCTTTGTGAGGCATTGAGTGAGTTGTTCTCCCTGATATATTGTACCTAGGTAAGTGTTTAATGTGTATATATATATATATATATATATATATATATATATATATCCATACATTGTACCTACTGTAGGTAAGTGTTTGATGTATATGTATATCGATACATTGTACCTAGGTAAGTGTTTGATGTATATGTATATCGATACATTGTACCTAGGTAAGTGTTTGATGTATATGTATATTGATACATTGTACCTTGTCCTTCGCCTGCTGTCGTTGACGTGTCTCTGTTTCCTGACGGAGTGCGGATTTCACCCCAGTACCTGGTTATTAGACTGTGTTTGGGTTTCTGGCTTTGCTTTGCTTTTGTTTTTTCTCCTCTGAAAATTATGATTTTAAAGTTCATAAATATATACCACTGGATAAAATTAATGGTCTAAAGATTTTAGTTGCAGAATGGTAATGGGATAAATGTTTAAAAAAGTGTACGTCAAATTTAGCACTATCACTGCCTGGGTCACATTTGCTGTAAGCAGTTTTATTCTCTTAGCGTGTGACTTTGGAAATGCCACGGAATTCAGTTGCTCTCCTTGATAATGCAACATGGGGTGACCAGGAGACCGGCATACTGCAGCGTGTTTGATAGTGAAAGTGCGTGAGAAAGAAACCAAGAAGGAAGACAGAAGAAACCCAAAAATGGATTAGGTAGCGAAAGATGGCTTTTCTGGGGCTTTCTCTCTGGGACCAGCAAAGGGGTCAACAAAATACAAACTGTAAGTATGGAGTGTAAAGCTGCTTTGGCAGACAGAAAAATAAAAATAATATTAATATTAATGTTAGGGACAATTGAATCTAATCAATACACAAACCCGCATCACCTAAGCATCCTTATGGTAATAGTTGTGGGTCAAATACTCCCTCCTGTCTGGTGTCTCATTAAATCGTGTAGAGGTTTTTTTTTGAAAAATATTTATTTATGTTTAGTTGATGGATTTGTGAGACCTATTAAATCGGTCCTCCATTTTTGTCAGTTTTAATAGTCATTTTCTTAGTAGAATTAATATTTTGTTTTCCATGTCAATTGTAGTTGTAATATTATTATGCAAGTATGAAAAATGCAAAATAACAGGTAAAGGCTAAATGACTTGGGAATCTTTTGGCTATCATCACTAAATTTGGAGCATAGCTTTTGCAAAAATTGGTTATATTTCCAGTTGTACACCCAGGGCTGGTTAATAATTTAGACAAAGGGCGAGCACAAAAAACTGACCCTGCTGGCTAGTAATAAAATGTCAGGCTACATTTATAGCAAAACTTCTTAAGTTCCACCCCTGTGTAACCACATCAATATTTACAAGAAAAAGGCAGGCTAAATAATAGATGACAATATGCAGAATATTCAGAGTGTTTCTGTCACATACTTAGACATGATTGCAGATGATTCAGAAGTATATTGTTTTTTGTTAGCCTGTGAGCAGGAAAGATACAAGAAAAAGAAAAATAGGATAATATAATAAAGATGAATATAACAAAAAGCTAATCGACATTACAGTTATGTTCAGTTGCTGGTAGTTTAATTGGGATTGTCAATGCCTAGATCATTCATTGGTGGGAAGATGCGAGATAGTTTCAAAGAGGAATCAGCTCAACAATAAAATGTAATTTGCAAAAGTAAAGCCAGGTAAAACCCCCAGTTAAGCCACACACAAAACCAGTGACGTTTCCGCAGATCTCCGTAAACTCCAGCCGGTGTGCAAACTGTTAGGCTGACTGAAGGATGTGAAGCCTCCTGCATGAACACTGAGTAAGTCTGCAGCACTGAGTCATTACCTGCGCGCTGCTATCGCCCGTGGAGAAGGGCTGCCCGTGCTTTTGGGCTGGGGAGTAAATTTGCCCTTCAACGATGCAGGGGGCCGGTCAGGGGAGGGACGTGTCCTCACTTGAGTCTCCAGAGATGTGTCCTTGTTAGCCTATGCTGTCCAGCAGCACAGTCATGAGTCAAACACAGACACGCACAGACACAGATACACACACATACACACACGCACGCACAGACACACACACACAGACACACACACACGCACAGACACACACGCACAGACACACACACACACACACACACACATACACACACGCACAGACACGTGGACACACACACTCATGTTAGTATTTGTATCTTTATGGGGATTCTTCATTCATTTCTATAGGAAAAACCCTAATCCCAACAATGACAACCTTAATTAACCCCTACCCAGCCGTAACCTTAACCAAACCGTAACCAAAGAAAGACTTGTGGCATTATTAGTTGTTTGATAGCATTCACAAACTTATTCAAAAGAATGTCCCCACAACGTCAAAATAACAGAATGTTATCACAATATATATACATGACCACACAAACACATACACACACACACACACACACACACACACACATACATGCATAAACACAAGGGTATTCATACCACACAGACTTTTTGGTATTTGCTATGTCATGAATGGTATGGGAAGGTAAAATATTACTTAGGTAAGTGTTTGTGTAAATTAAGTCAGTTGAAAATTAGCTCAAAGGTGCTAGACTAACAATCTGCCACTGAGGCAAACTCAAACAGAATAACAAGACACAGCTAAGAGTAAGATGCATTAACTCAACAAGATAATACATAAAATCAACAGATAAGACAGAAATCAATAGCAGTAATAATCCTTAAACTAAACCGCACATGAAAAAAATGCTTCACTTAACTACCAGTGAACCAGTGAAGCAATGAGTGTTAAACAAATGAGTCTAGCTGACCGCAAAGACCAGTGGCCTGTACTACGAAGTGGGGTTACTGGCTTATCGGGGTAACTTGGTAGTCTGGGCAAAATGTAAGTAAAGGAATATCGAGTCCATTTAAACTGTGGTACCTTAAATCCGACAAGTTACCCCAATAAACCAGTAACCCAGATTTGTAGTACAAGCCACAGGGCCCTGTATCACAAAGCTGTATTTCTGGTTAGCAGGTTATGTTACTGGATTTAAGGTTGTCTTGGCTAAATGTAAATGAATGAAGAGTCCATTTAAGATGGGGTACCTTATATCCTACAAGTTATCTAGCTAACCAACAAATCTCGCTTTGTAATGCAGGTTCTTAGAAGGATAAACAAGACACCATTGTACCTGAGCTTCTGAGGGTGCCCATGCAGAAACAGATGGTACTCATGAACATCAGGATCAGGGGAAATTAAAGCTGACCGTGATCCTGATGGCCATTCCATGTCACAGTCTGGTCCGGGAGCGGGGTCAGCCCATCCTGTGGCGGAAACATATGGGGTCGTTTCATGCTGCCTTGCCACTGTGACAGTGAAGGTTTCCCGTGATGCCAGGCCATACAGGCACAGTTGGTTTATCTCAGAAAAGATCTCAGATGCCCCCCCCCCCACCATCAACTCAAACTACAATCCCCCTACAATGAACTTCTGTAATGAGGCTGTGTCTTCATTGGCTGAGATCTACTGCTAAACATCACCAGAGCAAAGCAAACCAATGGCATTATATAGATGGAGAGGGAGCAGACATAGTGTTAATGAGACAGTCTACCGGTACTGGGGTTATGCCAAATTTTATTATTGCCTATGCATCAAAAATCATCAGGGGTGCCCTGTTTGCACAAACTGTAATATTCACCAGTTGGACAGAGATTCAGGAGTTATTGTTGAGTAAAATAAATGACTGTATGGGTCAAGTGCAACACTGGGGGCAACCAAAGAAATGAAATGATGAGATGGAGCACATCTCAACGTCTGAAACAAGTGAATTGTGCAGAATAGTGCAGCTGGTCGGCGTCTTGAAGGTGGCTTCGCAGCAAGAAAAAGTCCCGATCTCATTTGGAGTCCATGCCCGGTAACCTCCTGTCGTCAAGATAATGGCAGGGGGATGTAGCGGGAAAGCTGATTGTATTGAACACGACTTCCAATTAAAACAGCATATGGCACGGTCGATGCGGTCAGTCAATGCAATGTGCAGTGCAAACGCCCTGAATTTCTTCATTGTCAACAGGTAAACTTGGTGAACTTTGGTTCGAGCCTGTCGCAGTAACTTACGCTGACCCGAGTCAGCAGCAGAGGGGGGAGGGGGGTCACAGGCTGTCGTTCAGCGGACAACGTTTAGCTTTTAGCGCAACGTCGAGGCCACAAAGCCTACTGCGTGTTACGCAGCCGCGGTGCCTTTCCAGCAGCTAATCCGCTCCCTCCGTTCTTCTTAAGCTCGATAATTAACGTGACTCCTCCTGTATGGCTGCTGATAATGGTGTTGGTGGGGCGGGGGGGGGGGAGGGGGGAGTGAGGTAATGGGGAAGAAAAAGCATATAGCACAGCAACTGAGCCAGTGAGCAATAAATAAAAACTACATCCCAAGTTCACGTCCCAGGAGGTCCTTTCCACCAGTGTGTGCCAACCGGGTTCTGCAAAGCAGCCCATTAATAACAGCAAAGAACAGCTAAGGACAGAAAAGCAGATGCCCCCGCTGCCCAGACTTGCTTACCGGCTTATAGCAGAGCTGTTCCAAGACCGATACGTGACCTGGGTCCTGCAAGGGTTAGCTAGCTCCACATCCACCTGCTGGCCACAGGGGAAGCAAGGCGGCAGGTCAAGTGCCCGGGAATCGCAGCGCACGCCGGCCCTGTCAGATCCTCGCTAAGCCTCGTCTCTGCAGGCTCAATCACGCGCGACTTTGTTGACGCCAGACGGCATCATTACGGCACTAATTGCAGCCATAAACATTTCCTGGCCGGCACATGTAATCCGGGTGGGAATGCCAAAGAAATCACGCCTCTCAGAGGACTGGCGCCACAGCATGGATTCTGTGATTTTCCATGGTGCCTTGCACTTCATAGACAAGGTACTCTGATACCCTAAGAGCCATCTGTCCAGATTGTTTCTGCCCAGCATCAACACTGGTACTGAAGGAGGGATTGATTGGGGGCGATGGGATAGGGCTCTGTCTATATTTGGAAGGTCGCCGGTTTGAATCCTAAAGCCAACAGAGTGATGCAATGGTTGGGCCCTTGCAGAAAACCCTTAACTCCTGATTGCTGTAGGGGTGCTGCATACTGGCTGACCCCGTGCTGTAACAACCCGCCCCCACAGCCCCCACAGCCCCCCAACTCCGACCCCAAGCTTGCTCTTAGCTGTATATGTGTCTCACGGAGAGCCAGGGGAGGAGTCACCATGGATACCCTGCAAATTCAGGCGGTCCCTGCACATGTCAGAGGCCCTTAAATATGTCTTTGGTCGGGGGGGGGGGCAAAGGTGACATTTTGCCATGGGATCCAGAGTTTTGAGGAGGCCCCAGTGGAGAGCATTATGGGATAGGTCAGTGGATAATAATCTTTTCCAAGGAGAATGTTCTTGTGTTAACAGGGCTGTCATTTCTTGTTTTTGCTCCACCCCTGAACACACCCCCCCCCCCAATTCTCCATGCTATGACAGATGTACATCCAGACAACCACGCTGACCATCTCAGTCAGCCTCAGCGCCTCCGTCTCGCTCGGCATGCTGTACATGCCAAAGGTCTACGTGGTGCTCTTCCACCCTGAGCAGAACGTACCCAAGCGTGCTCGCAGCCTCAAGGCCGTGGTCACCGCTGCTACCATGTCCAACAAGTTCAACCCCAGGGGGAGTCTGCGGCCCAACGGCGAGGCCAAGTCGGAGCTCTGCGAGAGCCTGGAGACTCAAGGTGGGTAACGGGGGGTCCGAGCAGACCTGGGGGGGGGGGGGTTACAGAGGCTGTACCTTGGTGTCCCCATCATTCTCTGATGGCGACCGTATCATTTCTTTAGTATACCTACGAGTAACATCATTTGGATGCATTTTCAAGAATGATCCAGACATCGGTGATTAGATCTCACTGTTTAGGTCCAAGTTTTGGACAGGGACTGATATTTGTGAACGACCTATGACACCCGGGGACCAAGAAAGATGGAATGAGTCACGGTGTAACCCAGCTGAGTGCAGTTTCCAACGGGAGTGAGTCACAGCGTGGCTTGGATTCAGCACACACCCCCCACCAGGTGTCCTCCGCTGTGAGCCAGCGCAGGAGTCGTGATCTCTGATTTAATGGGAAAATACTTCCTGCAATGAACTTTAAAGAGAAGAGGGGTTGCAGGCGGCCCTGCGGTCCGCAGCCATTATAATCGATGGCCTTGTCCACATGGCCACAGCAGACTGACTCACAACAATATCGCACGGTGCGTTCTGAAACGTCGCCTGAAATATCATATTTGAAAATTAAGGGGCCTGTCAAAACCAGACCGAATGTAATCTGTCATTATTATCATTACCTTTCCCCTCGTCGTTATGTAAATGAGGAAGCAGCCGAACAGAGGGAGGGAGTCTGTGGTAATTATATCGGAGAGGGACACATTTAACATACCGAGATCTGGATCCTTCCACTCCATTGGGTTCTCCTCCTTAAATTGTGGCTGGAGATTTTGAGCAGTTTGCTCCTCTCCCTGAATTTACCACTGGGGTCTATCTGGGTTTGTCGTCTGCCGACCTCACAGGTAACCCTGTTACACTGGAATTAGTGCAGCATAAGGGGACCAGTGAGTTCAGATGAGTTTGTTAAGGCAGTAGCTTCAGCTACACGTATAATGAACAGTATTGACTGCTTGATAGATTTTCTACTTTAAAAAATTAATTTGTCCCTGGTTAGTGTGGGCATGATATGTCTGAGATTCTTTGTCAGCCTTGAAAAGCCTTTTGAGCCGTAAATGAGCAGCTCTTGCTGTCTGCCTCCGATAGCCTGGCTGCACAGAATCCAGAGCCTTCATGGGCCACCTTGGCTGGGGAAGACAGTGTCAGTCCGGGCCTGAATTCAGTCTTGACTGATCACCATTCCCGGCCCATAATTCGCTCCCTTATTGACAATCTGTATGCATATAACAAATCTGTGGGGCGACACTCACAGGGAAACAGAACAGACAGGCCTGAATTTCCAGCACCTTCTCTTTAGACCTTCGGCTTTTTCTGCCTGCAGCGCATACATATTTAAATATGGTGCATTTATCATTGCCATTTGGGTCTAAAAGAGGAATGTTTTACCTGCTTACATGCCCCCCTCAGCAGTTGCAGCCCAGCCTCAATATCCCTACATACTATTCTGGCCAATCAGCTAAGACATTCCAACTGCATTGCAACATCTCAGCACCGCAGT
Source organism: Hyperopisus bebe (assembly GCA_026777045.1). Lineage (NCBI taxonomy): Eukaryota > Metazoa > Chordata > Actinopteri > Osteoglossiformes > Mormyridae > Hyperopisus > Hyperopisus bebe. The sequence goes on along the minus strand of JAODJW010000127.1, from coordinate 19,513,705 downwards.
GGTTGTGATTGTTGCCAAATGCCAAATGAGTTTGACTGATATGCCCCCCCCCCCACCCCCCCATCTTGGCAGTGAGGCTCACTTTACGTCCGCTTAAAGCACACACAGCCTACGTGCATCGTGGGTTGGTCTCACCCCATTTATCTTGGTGTCTGTCCCGTGAGGCGGATCCAGGCCACAAACCATAATCCTCCAAGCAGAAATTTGCGTAACAGACACAGATATTCAATAGTGAAAAAGATGCAACATTTTTATTTCTGCAAAACCTGCCAATATGCAAAATAATAATTGTGTACTTTGTGAACGACTTATAAAGATAGACTGGCTTGGTCTGAATAGTAACCAAAAATAAACCCCAAAAACACATGCACTCATATTTCTATCTGTGGTGAAGTCCAGAACTCTTTTACTGTGAAATCTACTGTTTAAGAGGCCTTTTGCTTCACATATGAACACCGCTCTGAAAACACTTGCGCTCCAAGCGCATGTAATAAGCGGGTTTTTATTACGGTTGCATCTGTACCGGCTATTCAGCACCGCCTGCCTGTCCAACACTATTTACATATTGATCTGGATGAAATGCAACAAAACATTTATTCTCCAGCCATCGGTGAAATCATACAGCAGGTGCGAGTGGGGGGGGTTAGGCTGTCTGCAACATGATGTTTGTGTCCCATTTGCTGCTGCCAATGTTCTACCTCGTGCTCTACAGAGCAGAAAAATGTAAGTTTCGCCTTTGAGACCCCGCACTCAGAAGATACCACCTGTCAAGGTTCTGGAGGCTGGAGCTGATGCCCTGCTTCGCCCCCCCCCTTCTCTCCCCCCACCTGTGCAGGTCCCTTTGCTTCACTTTAGCTCTGTTTTTCCTCTCTTCCTCCCTCCCTCCCTTCCTGTGCAGCCCTGGCCAGCAAGCAAACATACATCAACTACAGCAACCACGCGATATAGGAGAAGACAGCCTGTCCTGATGCCCCTGGGTTTGGCACTGCGCAGGACGGGACTCATCCACGCTGAAAGGCTGCTGCACCGGGAAGGTGGCAAGGCGGGCAAAGGGTCGGGAGAGAAAAACCTATGAGCCAAATAAAAGAAAAAAAAAAAAGATAATCATAACAATTAAAAATAAGCAAATCATGAAATGGATGTTCAGGGGAGCAGGAGTGTCAGGCAGATGCCATACACAGATTCAGGGAATGTTCTGGACAGGCCAAAAACAAATGTGGTAATGATACACCAGTGACTGAAAGGTAGCTGCTTGTCACGTTAGTTGGGGGGGGGGCGGGGGGAGGGGGCGTCGCTGTATAATGACAGTGAGACTGGTAGGACTGTCTTTTCTGATATTCCATTGCTCTTTCTTTTCATTTTCACAATGTGTTAGCTAGCTCTTATATGTTGGGGAAAATGATCTGTGCTAATAAATAATGAAAAAAATTATTTAATAATCATTCCAATTCTTATGTGTTAAATTCTGCGGTTTGACATTTTGTTTGTTTATTTGATGCTGAAGAAATCTTCAGTCAGCTGATTCATCAACGTCAGTTATTATTGGATGTGTCCTTGGCTATTTATTTTTGTTTTGTTTTTGCGATTTTTTTGCCATGGTCAATTTTTAACAAAGAAAAAAGTAGTTTCGATTTTCTTTTCAGTTCATACGGAATATGCAGAAAACATTCAGGTTTAATATTACTTTTTCTACAGAGACAAAGAAGGAGCTGTTTATTTTTTGTGACAAAAAAACGGCAGCTTGCAAAAATGTTACACGAAACATTTGTCATTTTTATAAGCTGTCTTTACACCCAAAAAAAATCTAAAAAGTAAGATCATCTACGGTTTTATGTATAAATCAAGATTATGGTATGAAGATACATTGCAACAGTGTCTGAGTATTTGCTATTTTCGGGGGTCAAGCATGCCTGTCTGAACTCATGCCGTCCGTGCTGTTTCGTTTACGTCTTGCGGAATGAGCATCGTCAAGTGGATTCACTTTGCCGAAGCCTGCCATCGGTGCGGCCGGACCGGTGGAGACTCCGGGTGGTCCGTCTGTGTTTCGTGTTTAGCTGTTTGCCGCTATCGCCAGTCGTGCAAGCGAGGCCGGTTGCCCCGGGCTACACCGCTGGACACCCAAAAACTAACCCTGCCAGCCATCCTGCCCTGTTCCAGCATCGTTACAGGGCCCTAACCCTCGTTACAGCGGCACCGGTGCGGGTGGCCGTCCGCAGCCATCCCTGCTGTAATTAATTATGAGACACATGTTCGAAGAATACAGCCTGGGGCAGTTTTTTATTTAAGTGGATACTTTTTTTTTTGTTTTGATTGATCAAAATCAATTAAAGGATTCAATGAAATATGAAGAAACTGAAGATTACACTGAGATAAAAAATGAAGAAAAAAAGCATGTTCATAACATATTGACTATGGAGCTTCCGGACTCGTGTCCTGTGGTGATGGACAGTCGTGTCCGGGGTGGGTGGCAGTATCCTATTTAAGGTGGCGACATCGTATTTAAGGTGGCGACATCCTATTTGAGGTGGAGCTGCCATCACAGTCAGAAACAGGTCCAACAGAAGGCTGTAGGGACTTGAATAAAAACTCCCAGGGCTCTTGGGGGTTCAAGACGGATGCAGCTCCACACTGACAGATCACTTCTGGGGATCCTCACCACTCAGCTAGTCCTCCCTGCAGAAACAGCAGCAGATGTTGTGGTGGAATTAAGGTGGAATTAATTTCTCGTCCTTTCTTTTCGTTTTCCTGAAATAACTATTGTGTGATTGTTTGTGGTCGTGTAAACAATATTTTACTTTTTTTTTTAAGTGGTTCCACTTTCCATTATTTTATCACTTTCAACACTGTCTGGGATGCAAAATAGAATATGTAACTGCTGACCAAATGAAATGGCAAGTAAATGTATTTTATTCGTATGGATCAATAATGTCTTTATGTATTGAAATATATATATAAAAAATAGATCATTGCAGTGCCTGGATATTTGAATTCTCTATAAAACACATTGGAAAACGTGTGAGCATGTTCATTTTTATACAAAAAATCTTTCTAACAATAAAAAAAAATTTTGCAAATAGAATCCTTGCGTCCCATGTTGGATAACGAGTATGATCTGTTCACTAACATGTGTTACACAAAGCAACTGTTTATTATGCAACTGATTCGAAGCAACTATGAAAGTCTCTAATTGGATCACAGAATCATGTGACATGAGGATGAGCAGGGATTGGGCTCTTAATTTTGGGGAATCAGTCTCCTTTTCATGGGGAAATAGAATAGGAAATGATCATTTGAGCAGCATAAACTATGAATATATAAACTGCCTCTTTGAAGGGGACTGAACAAATATTGGATGGATTTGGGCAAAGGGTGGGGAGAGGAAATGTTAATTCAACTCAGTTTTGGTGAATTCAATGAATTGTCCATTTAAAAACTTCCTTCTTCCAAATAGTTACCTTAAAGCACTATATACACATATAAACAGATACAAAGCATGGCTTGCAGATAGAAACAGCCAGAACAACCCCCCCCCCCCACTATCAAGGGCAGAAAACTGCCAGGAGTCTAAGGTCAATTGGCTGCCCATCCAGGATGTGAAAACCAAACAAGTTCAAGCAGAAATCCACTTATCAGCAGGTGAGTATGCAATACCAGCTGATCCGGTTCTGATCTGGTTCTGATCCAGTGTGATCTGATCTGGTTGATAAAGTTGTACGATTTCCTCCAGGTTACTGAAACTTGAAATGAACACAATGGATGCATCTTGACATATTTTTAAAACCAAAGCTCTTCATCTCTCCCTACAGCTCCAATGCTTTTGAGGGAAGCGTAGCATCCATCTGTTACACACTTCAGAATTTCACAGAATGTCATTTGGGTAACTTTCACCTATTGCCTCATCCATACTGAGGATTCAAACATAATGCTCACTTTGCATACTATATTTCTCCTACTACATAGCGTACAAGTATGTGATTTCGGTTGTACCCAATAGATTAATTTATACACAGCAGCCAAGTGGAATTAATAGGCACACCAACCTTGGTCACATGACAGTCTATCCCAAGACTGTTTCAACCCCTTTTTCACAGCGATTTATTGCATTATACTACAGCAGGTAACTTTACCCGGTCCAAAATTCATGGCTTTGTTTCGTATACAGTTAGTAACAATTCATAACCAGGTTGTAAGAATTGGATGCAATAACTGAAGAGTGAAAAAACATCAACATGTGATATAATGCATGAAAATACAGCCATAGGACATGAAAGAGATGCAGAATGAATGAAAACAGAAAACCTTAGCTTTTTGTCTTTTAGAGCAGTGTTTACCAACCCAGTCCTTGGGGAAGCCCGGAGAGTCCACGTTTTTGCTTCCGCTCAGCTCCCAGCGCAGGTATTCATTGTTCCTGATTGGCTGGGACCTGGGAGGGAGCAAAAATGTGGACTGTCCAGGGCTCCCCGAGGATTGTGTTGGGGAACACTGTTTTAGAGTATCAAATTTGCTTGGTCGTGAACTTTTCCAAAATCTCCGTCTGGACTATCGAAACCAAGAAAGAACACAGCAGCACCCGCTAGCTGCTGACATCTGTGCGAGCTGATCAGCCAGAGCATGCTGGGCACAGCCAGATGGAATCAGAGAACAGAAATGACTCTGTTTTGGAGACTCCTCTGTCTCCTTATTTACATCTATCTGTCAATATTATAAGCACCCTATCATTCACTGTTCACCATCTGTTGTTTAGAAATGAGGAGAACTGGTCACTGATTTGGCAGATAGAAAAACAGTAATACCATTAATGTTTATCATTATAAAGTAAGAAAAACCAATAAATAGTGAATATTCTGCACCCTCTGGCCAATCCCATTATTGTTACTTTTCAAGGTGAAATAAAGGTGAAATTTTAATGTGTAATGTTTAAACCACGACAGTCAGTGCATGCTAAACAGTGCTCTTACCACGCTCTGCTCTCCCTCGCTGCCGATGTTGAGGTCCCATCGTCGTCGTGACACAAACAGGACCCCCCTGGCTAGCTTGAGATTAGCACCAAGCTACCCACACATAACATAACATGCAGCAGCCCTGTAAGGGGCACTGTGGGGAAGACGTACCACTGAGAACTATCAGCATGGAGCCTGCCCCTGTGAAACACTACATTACCTCCAGGCACTTATCAGAAAAGGGCCATTTTGGGGCCTGCTAGTCTGCGGGACGCCCTGCCCGCGCTGTCCTGAGACGATACACTGGCACACTAATGCTAGACATACAAAACTATTTAAATGCACTCATACTATGTAGAAGAGCAGGAAGTGATTTACTATCTACCGTAGTGCCTACTTGAACTTGTAAGGTCATTAGCCCTGGAGAGAACGGGCAAAGAATTTAATCTTTTTTTCCTCCCACACAAAGCTCTGTGTGGAACCATAACCATTTTGCTCGACTGAATCAACACCCATACAGGGGTGCCATAAATGGCTGGAAAGTCTCAGCCATTCTGGGAGCCCTGATGTGGAAAGGGGAAGATGCCAGCCGTGTGCCACTGGGGGTCCAGAAGACCCGGGATCTCTAGCCTGGCTTCAGGCGCCCATCTATCCCCCATAACCACTTTCCCAGTACAGGGCTGTGACGGGCCTGGAGCCTTTTGCCGGCGGCTCAGACATCTGATACTGGATACCAGTCTGTCATGGGACACGTGCTCACATGCACGCAATGAGTAGTTTACTCCATCCACTTAAGTAGGAGGAGGCCAGAAGAAAATAAACCCCGGACACTGTCCTCACAAGGCTGTGGTGGGACCGTCAGCGTCACACAAACAGCAAGCAGCGATAAACCAGAGCAAATCTTTGCCAGCGCCTAGCTGTGCTTGGTCATGCGTACAGTAACTTTCGAGACTGAATCCCAAGCTAATTGTTGCATAGCACTGGACGGTTATCTCTCCGATATAAACTTTATCCTCTGCTGAGCCGAAAAATCGGCTCCTCATTTCTACTTAAAGAACATCAATCTTTTACGCAACAGGAGAGTTTTCCAAGCTTGAAAGAGCACTTTAGTTAGTAACACAAAGTTACTGCTCACCTCCAGCAAAGTATATTCCATTTACAAGTTTTCTCCTGGATGGTGTCACAGCAAGATGTGGTTTCTGAAAACTCATGGATGGATATTGGGACTCTTTCACAAATAAAGGACGTGCACGCTGTAGTTACTTTCACTTCCAGGAACACTTACCTTATTTATTTCTCAAAAAGCCCCGAAAAGTCAAGAAATCCGTACACTTGACGAGCAAAACCTTTAATGATAATATGACACATATTACGGGAACATTCTTTGTTGTATTCACTAGGGTCATAGGCTTGATTCCCAGCCCCAGCTGCGTGTGGAGGGAGTTTGCATGCTCTTCACAGCTTCGTGTTGTGTTTCCTCTGAGTTCCTGCACTTCAAAAACATGCAATTATGAAAAGCAACATCTCCAAATTGGCCTTAGTGTGTAATTGCGAGTGTGTGCGTCATCTGATGGTCCAGCATCCCAGCCAATGCATCCCCTGCTTCCAGCCCCAGACTTCCTAGGACCGGCACCCGGCGAGCATTTACAGAAGATCGATGATGTTTTTATTTTGATTCATTCGCCTTAATTGGGCTACTCTCAAAGAACGGCGCAAAAGTGACAATTTCGCACAATCCGACGTGCGAGGAAGCACGGTGGGTGAGGGTGTCGGCAAATCCAACAGGAGAGGTGAGATCTATGAATATTTATAGCTATTTAAAAATAGGGCCTACCCCCCCAATCAGGGGAGCACAGTTCCAGTGGCATGTCTGGGTTGCCATGTCTGGGTTGCCATGGCTGGGTTGATGGTGAGGTGCCAGTCTCCACAGGGCAGTCGTGTCCTGACTGTCTATACCTCACAGTGACGATGGCATAAGTAGCTTCCTTAACTCCCCCAGAGCTGCTGCTCAGAAGACAGTTCAACCCCCTGGTTGGGGCAATTAGCAACCACCAGTTATTCCTCTTGGCACTCATCGTGGCTCGCTGTGAGGAAACCAGGACTACCATTGCCCACATGGTGCTGATCACCCCCCGCTAGTGCAGATCCACAGTGCACCCTCACATCACACTAATTTGAGTTCTGTAACTCAATAACAGCAGTATCCCTCCTCAGGCCAAACCGAAAACGAGTAATCACAGGCCCTTATAATAGGCCACTGAAGTCACTGACCAGCATGGGAACGCTCATCTGTAGGGCAATGTTTCTCTACCCGGTCCTTGGGGACCCTCAGACAGTCCACGTTTTTGCTTCCTCCCAGCTCCCTACCAAGCAACAATGTGGATGAACTTGCAGAGAGCTGGGAGGGAGCAGAAACATGGACCGTCTGTGGGGTCCCCAAGACAATGCTGTAGGCAAACTGGAGAGAGGGGGGTTATTGCAGTTCAGACAGTAGTGAATGTGAGCTTTAACCTTCGTTAAATGTAAGTGGAGTATAGCAGCTAAAATTGCGCTAGATTAAAGTGGGGGTTAAAATGGATCAGTCCATCCTGTGTAACCCAGAACACTTTTGGCCTGATATCAGCCCATGTGGTAGGAGAGCTACGAAAGATAACGGCAGCTATCTCTGACATAACGAGGATGATGACAGTGGTGATGACGACGGCACAAATCACAGCCGAGAGGGTCACCTCCAACTTCAAATTCGCAAATTCGCTTCGTTCCCCATAAATCCAGTTGAATGTATTTTAAATTACCTTTGGGTACCATTGGTTACACATTTTTTACTAAAGAGAGATTGATAGCTGTATTAGTATGTCTTAAAGATGCTACTTACCTAATTAGAAGTTTTTCTAATTAGAAGATTTTATTTTTGAGTGGCGAAACAATCCTCAGATATGCAAGCCCTAGATATTATTTTATCAGGATGTGTTTGAAATAAACACCAATGAAGGATGATGACAGAGTCTTGCTCCTGGAGTGTGTGTGTGCGTGGGGGGGTTGTATATGTAAATGTAATAAAAAAAATGTTATTTAGACATTGTGGGGACATGTATTTTTTCTGGTTATTTATGGTTAAGATTAGATCTGGGTTGGGATTACAGCTGTCATAGTTGTGGTTAGAGTTATGCCCATACAGATGACCTAATCTCTGTGAGTCTGTGTATGTGTGTGTGTGTGTGTGTGTGTGTGTGTGGTGGCGGGGGTGGTCATGTATATATTACACTGCTGGTACCAAACATCCCTACAGTGTGATAAAAACCAGTTATTCAGATGTTATGGGGACCATTTTGTTGATCCCCAAGAGGGGAAACTCAATTTTATAAAAATCTGTGACTAGTCAAAAAACTAATAAGGTAATTCCCACAAAGATATGAATTCAAACGTACGTGTGTGTGTTTGTGTGTGTGTGCATGTGTGTTCTTCACCTGATGTGGAAGGGAACCAGTTTCCATTGTTATCTTCTGAGATAAGGCTTCCTGATTTGCCTTGTTTTATAAAGGACTTTGCAGTGAGATTGAGTATCTGTTTCCCCTGGAGACAGTGTCATTATACATATGAGACATGTATTATTGACATGACACCGAAGTGAGGATGTGATATGAAACACAGCCTTTGACAGTTATACTTTTTAAAGGTCATTTGTAATCTACACACGTCCATCGAGTTCAGAGATTTCATAAATCTATAAGAAACAGGCAAATAATACTTTTTCATAAAACATACTGAATATCATTTTCTGCTCAAAAATGAAGGTATACTGTGCATATACTCACATATATAGACATAGTGTATAAGCACATGTGTAGCCCAGTGGCTTAGGGCTTAGCTTGTGGTTTCATACTCATGTGGAACTCAAATGTGTCTGCTTAGAGTACACTGTTCACCCCTGCAGTCTTCCTGCAGTCCAAATACACTTCTATAAATTGCCCATTTTACCTGCAGCAATACATACATATATATATACAAACACACACACACACACATACATATATATATATATACACACACACACACACACATACATATATATATATATACACACACACAAACACACACACACACATATATATATATATATATATATATATATATATATGCATGCTTTAAACAATATTTCAAGACAAAATAATAACGTAAAGGAGAAATAATGCAGCTTTTTGTTTGAATATTTTATAATTGTCCCAAGTGATGCAGACAGCACTGCTATGGGTGATGCAAATGTCTCCTTGGCCAGCATGCTGGTGCAATCGGATTGGCTGTGCATCACATGGTATCACCATCCAGCCCCTCCCACCCCCTGCGAATGATGTCACAGTGTGTGGTGCTGAAAGGGCAGTGGGGGGCTGGCTATGGCTTCAGCTCATCCACGAGGCTGGCCCCGGCATTAACATCCTTTTCATCATGCAAAGTCAATAACAAAGTGCCAAAACCCATTTTTGAACCCAAATGCTGCTGCGCGACCGCTACAGATCATCGGGTTTTAAAGGAAGCCGATCTTCAAATGGTTTGATTGGACAAATTACCCTGTAACCTCCTGATGAAAATAACCTAAATATGTATATAATGCTTTACTATAGAGGCATCAAATTCCTACAGCTTTTTCTGCTCATCAGTCATTCTTCACCAGCAGGAAAAAAAAATGAAAGTAATCATAAAGGAATAATTTGTATATGTTGTGTAACTGTGTTTGATAATTGCACAGAAAGCTGAGAACAAACAGCTTAGAAGGGAGAGATTAATGGTTACTAGACGGTTGATCCTTCTCTCCCTTTGCCCACGACCACGACTCTAAATGGCCCTTTTCATGTGAAGACCCATGAAAGAGCTGATAGCCCTTCATTTGGAGTATAAAAGGCAGGCAAATAACAACCGCGCTAAGTATATGTGTCTCTTTATGGAGCCGCAGACAGAAAATGAGCATGTTCTTTTTGGCTGAGATTATGTGTCGATTGGACTAAGCCTCATTTTCCAAATTTCACATAATGTCACCCTAGATGTTAAATTAAATAAATTAGCTGTTTCAATTATCATCCTACTACCTTACAGACTCTGCGGTACACTTTCAGCAGATGGGCACGTCCAGAGATGTATGAATACTACAGCCAGTTCTGGTCCTGGAGGGGCAGTCTGCAACACACCTACTAAACCTGGTACCTAGCTGATTAAGATGTGACTGAGCACGGAAATCTGCAAACTGTGTTGCAGACTGCCCCTCCAGCGTTGGAATTGGAACCATGTGCTACAGGAGGGTGAGTGTTAGTGTGACAGGACGGGCATGTGTGACGGCCAAGGCAAACAGGTACCCCCTCAGTGAAACTGCTGTTAGAGTCTGCTGGGGACAGATCCTTACCCTTGGAGCTACAATGCAGCATTGTGAGCCAGTGCGCTATGGGACGACTACCTGCTAATAAAGTCCTCAGACAAACTTCAGGGGCTAATGCATTCCATAAATAATGTAAGCCTTTTTGCGCCTGGTATATTTTCAAGCAAGTGTAAATTGGTTATTGTATTACTCTCAGTTTTGATTGCCGTCGTTTGCAAAATCGTTTTACATTAATTGATTTTGTCTGTGAAACTGCAATTTATTTTTGTGTTAAAGACAGAAATGAAATAGTTTTCCTTCTCTCTTGTTTTCCTTAATTACATGCTGTAACACCAGCCTGCAATGCTTCATATTTATGAAAAATTTAAAATGTATTGGATTTTTGGTCCATATTTTGCTTCAGCTACTGGGATGTCCTATGCTATTGCAGCCTATTCTGCAGTTTTATTTTTACGTATTTTAAGCCTTTTTTTACTGTGTTTATACTAATGTTTTTTCCCTGGTCTCCAGAGCAGGATTTCTAGATGCAAATTTATTTGCTCTTGATGTTCACTTAAAATTAAATGTGAAGCTATTTCCTATCTAGATGATTACTTCAGGGGCAGTATGGTTGCACAAAGCTCCAAGGTTGTGGGTTTGATTCCGGGCCCCCGGTTCCATGCGTGGAACTCGTTGGATGATCTCATATGTTTGGGCTTTCTCCTACAGTCCAAACACATGCAATTGCAAGCGAATTGGTTTCTCTAAATTGCTTCCTGACTCAAAGCCTCCAGTGAATCTCTACTGCATAAGTCGCTGGAAGATGGATGCAATGAATGGACGACCCCTGGGGAGCTTAGGCAATAGGATGCTTAGCAGCCTCTGGAGATGCCAACCCAGGCTTCTACTCTACTCAATATTTCAATTCAGCTCTCCTCCCAAAAGTCAAAGTTAGGCCTTGATTTGCAAAGAATATTAGTAATCTACTGAATGCTGCGCATGGATTAGCAAGTCAATAAGACTTAAAGGAATAAACTTGAACCGTGTCTTTACGGATAAATGTAGAGGAAACTGACATCTTTTCTCCATCATTCTCCACAGCTCTAGGCGTGTTGATCGTCAGTTGTCATTTATTGCACCATTATCATTTTATTATTTAGTAGTTGAAATATTTTACCATTAAATTATTCAACATCAAATTATTTAATTTATAGGATCTTGTACTATGCTTGTAATGTACTATGTGCCTCACTTGTATGTCGCCAAAAGCGTCTGACAAATAGATGTTCCTGCTATATAACAGAAGCATGCCTATGTTAAGGATGAATTGGCAAAAATTCCCACAGACACGCTGCTAAATCTTGTAGAAATCCTTACCAGAAGAGTGGCAGTTATAGTTGTAAAGG
>JAODJW010000127.1:19491663-19501915 GCA_026777045.1 Hyperopisus bebe | reverse complement strand
ATCTCCATACTGATGCCAATGGGTTTAGAATGGGAAGTCATAAAAATTCCTGTGGGTGTAACGGCCAGATGTCCCAATATTTTTGTCCATAGCATGTAGATCCTGTAGAAATATCCATACATCTATCCATGTCCCGTAGCCACTAATGCATCACAGGGTAGTTGTGAGCTTGTGCCAGAGAGGTCAGGATGACTACAGATCATTTAATATGAGTTAAAACATTTCACTCAGTGGAGTCCGAGTTCACACTAGGGTTTCACATTAAAGGTCCACGCAAAAGGCACATGGACAATGAAATGTCTGCACATTCCCATGGGAGAGTAAAGAGTGCGTCGCTCTGTCATCAGACTGCTTCAGTGCATTGTCAGCTATCTCCAGTTATTGCTGAACTCATTCTAGAACCTAGAGATCTAGAACAGTGGTACACAGAAAATCAGTGCCTAATGGAAATGTACAGGACCATGACACAGTGCCTTCTGTCTGCACTAAATGAGAGCCCAGAAAACGTGTTGGAATCATATGCTGGTGCTTGGATTAACCCCCCCCCCCCCCAGCAAGAAAACTGAAAATTATTTCATATGACTTGGAGAGACCTTAGGCAACTGCCTATAGCTTGACATACTAGAGTATACATACACATATTTTTTCATGAGCCTGGATACATCGCACTAATATGTGGGGAATGGTGGGGAATCAGTCAGTAAAACAGTTTATAATATTTTCACAGGCAATGAGGAGACTCCACTTAGAAGCCACACCTGAATGTGACCTTGGATGTTGCAAGCAGAGATTACAGATCAGTAGAAGAACAGTCTAGAATGAGGAATAATCCTAATATTAAAAGGCTGATTTTGAAGGTGAATACATATGCCTTCTGACAAAGTCAATTTGATCTGTACCTTCAAGCTAAAAATGACTAAAACCTGATGTACCGCTTCCCTGAAAATCTCAGTGCAGCAAAGAATGAGACATATAAGCCAGCAAGCTTCCAGCCATCTCCAATAGATTCCAGACCTGCCAGGCATTATCAACAGATGCCAGACAACCTGACCAGGACCTGCACCCTAAAATCAGAAGAAGGAGTGATTACAGAATACGGTACCCTTTTTTTCTTCTTTTGCTGGTTTCATCTTCTGTGCAGTAAAAATAATAACAATAACTCCAATACTTTAAGCCCTACAGCGAAAAGTAGAGGAACCAAGTGCAGTTTATCTTCCATTTGGGACCCCTTTGCAATATGATATAATATAGACTGATTCTGTGAATGTGGTGAAAAGAGTGAGATCTGGGGATTCATTTAGAGACTAAAATACAGGCTTACAGCTGGTGACAAGATGCTACGTAGAAGCTTCTGGCTCTTGTTCCAGCAGAAAGGAGCTAGTCTGGGTAATCAGAGGGCAGAGGACTATTCCCATCCCCACTGTACATTTATATATAAAGGATGAAATGAATTAGATGAAAAAGAACTTAAAGGATTATTTTGCTGCACAGCAGCACTACAGAAACATCACGCAGCACAATATTCCCTCCAAACAACAACTGTTCAGTACTGTGCAGGTGGTACAAAGGCTCATTTCTTTTATATTTAATATATTTAATATTCTTGCTCACTTGGCAGACAGTGTGATCCTTTTATAATGTGCAACACAGAAGTGTGGTCAGAAATTACTGACGTGTGACGTTCCATTGATATAACTTCTTGTTTAGTACACAAATATGTAAACATTGCTGTTTCTAAACACAAAAAATATCAGATTATTTGCTGTACCTTTACAAACAAGTTCCCTTTTCTAGGTATTTGCACTTGAAATATGCATTAAAAAACTGAAATAATAATAATATTTAAAAATATTTAAGAACCGATTCACCATGCCTGAGGCAGAAAGGCCTCACCGATTCACCATGCCTGAGGCAGAAAGGCCTCACCGATTCACCATGCCTGCGTCTCCTACATCTACATCCTAGGTTTCTTGTCATTTGTTAGAGTCAGAGAAATATTTCACATTTCAGTTTCAGTCTACACACCACATTACTATCCCATTAACTGTGTAATCTGTGCTTGTGCCTCCTGATTGGATTATTGCCCAAAGGGGGAAAAGGGGAATCCGCAAGGAAACAAATGTAATTGGTGCAGAGCCGACGGAGAATGTGGATTGATACTGATCTGCCTCGATATCATGTGTCAGAGTTGGGGGTGAGGCCAGTTAGCATGTTAGAGGTGGATGATTTCTGTGAACCAAAAAACTTGAACTCGGCACAAATTAAACTATGATCACTTTAAAGAAAGGAGTTACTGAAATCAGTCAAGAAAACCTGGGCAGGGCAAGCAGAAAGAAATTCCTTTTGATAATCACAGAAATCATGGAAATGTGATCAATAAGAACTTTCCATCCGTCCATGTTCCATAGTTAGCACAGGGCACGGGGCAGGGCACGCTCTGAATGGAATGCCAGTCCATGACAGGGCACGGGGCAGGGCACACCCTGAGCGGAATGCCAGTCCATGACAGGGCACAGGGCAGGGCTCACAGATAAGATAAGATAAGATAAGATAAGATGATAGATTTTGTTGATCCCAGAGGAAATTTTTAGATTAAAAAGAACACAGATGCCATAAAACGTGACTAGGAAATGCCATTTAGAGTACAAGGACTCATAAAATTCCGCTACATTTCTGCAGAAATTAAAGTGAGGTATATTCTTTTTGTTGGTCATTTAGCTGATCAGCGGTAAAAAAAAAAAACGAGCCTTAATAAAACATTTTAACATGCATAAATGTACCTACTGGTATTAAGGCTCAATATTAGAATTTTTATGCGTCTCTAGTGAGTCCATTAGCTAAATTTAAAATGGTTGAAATGATTGACACTGTCTAGTGTGATACTTGGATGCTCATTTTTGCGCTCAGGAAGAAGTTTAGGGGTTTAATTGCACTTGGATGTAAAAAATAACATGTTAAACAGACTCAGTTTCTTTCTATGCAACTTATGTAACTGATGTCCATGTAACTAAAGTGTATTAGAACTTAAAGTATACTATTCACTACGGGCCAGACTCCAGCCATGGTTACAAGTTAAACAGCATTGTCAAAAGTGTATTAGACATGGGGCATCAGATGTAAATGGGATTACACTGGAAATAGCACCATGGAAAATAAATTGTGTGCATGTTCTACCTGTGTTTGCATGTTCTACCCGTGTTTGCTTGGGTTTCCTCGTGCCCTGTGTTTCCAGGCATAGGCTCCAGGCTTACTGTGAACCTGTATCTGATAATCATTTGTGGAAGTTGGATGGATGGATGATTGGATGGATGAATGGATGGATGGAAATCCAGGGAGTACCCTAGCTATATACACAGTTAGCTAAATACACGTTTAAGATCTCTGTTTTATATGCTGCCAGGATTTTGCATTGTATTCCTTCTGTAAAATGTCTACATTTGTAAAAGTGATTATCTTGAACGAAAGTAAAGCAAAACTGTTGTTTTCCATTGCCAGCAGAACCGGCTGTAATGATGACACACAGAATCAGCTACAATCATACCTTTTTCCAAAAGAGACAGCAATCACACCAGAATTACCTTCTTGTTAGAAATTACTGCCTGTCCAGCTGCTGTCTGAACGCTCCTCACAGTGTGGGGTGAGAACTTAGCAAAAGGATCCATCTCTGAATTCATCACACTGACTTTGCTATAGTCTTCTCAGCCCTGCCGTTGCAGCCTGTTTTCTGGGATTTGATTCACGGGCAGTTTATTGCCAAGCCTACAGTACCTGCCTCCTGACAGCACTTCGCTTGTTTTATTTTATCTGTCTCACCTTGTACGTCACTTTGGACAAAAGTCTGCCAAATGAAATAATGTAAAATTTCCCACACAAACTCATGACCTGATTCACCAAGCTTCGGGTGAATGCTAGATAAATCTTGATAAAAAAAAAAAAAAACTGTCTTAAAAATCGCACACTTTTGTATTACGTGTAAATTTAAGCACCACTGGCCACAGTGATCACAAAGGCCGCAAAATGGCTCATACATTTCATCAGGCTACTGAAATGAAAAGGACCACATTCAAAATTACACAAAACGCAGTGAAGGAAATTTCTGCATCCCTTGAGCTTCCCCTGCGCTTCCTGGGGAAGACAGTCACTCTACTGTGTAAGCAGTTAATAAAGGAGATAAATAGATGAATGAATCATTCTCAGGAATCAAGCCTCTATATATTATCTTTAATTTTCAGTAGCTGGTAGCTTCTCAAACTGTTTGTCTCCAACAGGACTCCTCTGGCGGGTAAACAGTTTTTTTTCTATTAAAATTTTAATATATATAAAGTGTATACAGTGCACTCTATCTGCCTTATAAATATTTTACTGCCGAAGTTGATTTACTGCCTTTTTGAAGTGTAACAGAGAAGTGCTCACATTGCTTTGGATAAATAATTCCAGCCAGGGCCATAGTGGTGTTGAGCCCAGGAATTTGTCGAGCGAGGGCGGTGGGTGGGTGTGGTCCTTGCTGGTGAAATAGGCCAAGGTGGGGGGGGTCCCATCCCAGATGATCGATCGTATTAACTTGCATTTCCACCCGTTGAGTGTCCCTGCTATTACATTAATTAACATATAATTAATTCCCGACTTTCGTCACCACAACCAAGGCAACAATCTCACAGCTGAGGTTGATTGGAAATTGGAAGTTAAAATGACCTCTAAATAAAATTAAACAAACATCCCACAATGGCCGTAGTGCTACGAAGGCAGTAAATCCCAAAGAACGGGCACCAATTGGCGGTGGGGAATTTTTTTCCCCACCTAGTGTAGTGATTGTTAACAGCTGACTAATATTGACGCGATTATTTCTTTAATTTGTTTTTCCTGGCACAAGTTGAATGTGATTTACTTACATTTCATCACACACACGCAAAGCTGCTGAACAGCGAGGCTGCTTAATTCATGCTGTGAAGAATTAGACTCACGTTATACAAGCAACTGCGTTAATCGGCAGAGCCGTTTTTGCTGATCTTGTAAATATATTGTTTTGCTGCTAACTGATTGATTTTTCTGCAGGAGACATTTCAAGATCCAGTTTTAATTTCAATGCCTTGGTTCGGCAGATTTCATTGTGTGCAGCTAATTATTTAATTGTTGACTTGGTGTGGAGGTTCACTCACAATTATTGGTTACACCTGTTATAGATAACTTTCTAGTTTTAAGCAGGCTTGTAAAATGCACTGGGATATCTGGGTAAGGAGAGGCTTCTAGGGTCATCAGTCAATCACTCATCATCATCATCATCATCATCATCATCATCATCATCATCATCATCATCATCATCATCATCATCATCATCCAGTTACTTTCTTGCTATGCTTATTTGCACATGTTCACTGGGTCCATTAACCATATTAGGTTTTGCATGAACTTTTATATGCAATTATGCATAGGGTTTTTTGTCCGGGTAAACTTCAAGAACATCCAGGGCCATGGGTTAGATCAGGGTTCTCCAACTCTGGTCCCAGAGGGCCAGTCCGCAACACAGTCTGCAGATTTCCCTGCTCACCAACTAATTACCAGGTTTAGTAGGTGTGTCTGAGCAGGGAAATCTGCAAACTCCAGGCCCGGAGTTGGAGAACCCTGGTTTAGATGAAAATCCTGAAGGTGAAAAAGTAAAGGAGGAAAAGTCACATAATCCCTGTGACAGCTGGGTCACCTGCAGGATGATACAGTCGCTGCCTTCCTCATGTCTCCATGATTGAAAGGCATTTTCATTCTGGTCCGCAGCCAGTGAAGTCACCCATTCACACTCTCTCTTCTGAAAGATTTAAGGCACGGATCTTTGTAACTTCTCTCAGCTTATTAACTTGAGTATATAGTTCTTTTTTTCCGGCTCTACAGGAGCTCCTGGCCCCACAAAATGACCACCTGTGCCTCCTAAAAAATTACCAAAGGACAGTTGAAAAGACACCTATTACACAAATGATTAAGACATTTTGTGTAAGCACAGGTGAAATGCTTTTTTGCTTTCTGTAGCGCATTGTTGCTTGACAACTTTTACAATAATTAATTGCCACTAGGCCTGGGCAAGAACTAAAAAATAATATGCAATGATTTAATTTAAGAAAAATCAGAATATATGATACTATTGACTTGTTGAACAGCCCCCCCCTCCCCCCCCCACACACACACAGACACACAGACACACAGCACCAGATGAGAGAATAAAATGATCCCATTTTTGGTGGGAAAAAAAATGTAACAAGAAAAAAATATATACGTGGATATATGAGTTAAATATGTTGTGGGTCATTTAACACCATCTAAAGTAAATAAATAAATTTAACACAAACTTTAAGGCAACGGTTGCCAGTACTATTGCCTCAACTGGTACTCATACTAATGTTTTATATGTACCGGTACTACCAGCTCAAGGGGAGTCTGCAGAGTAGCCTGTGTAACACGTATTAGAAATCAAATCAATTATGTAAGTTACATTTCTTTTCTATTTTGTGATTATGCACATGTACTGATGAGCGCTGCATTTTCACGGCCTGCTTCAGAGTGGACGACTTTTCCCGTTACATATCAAACATGAGCGCCCCCCCATCCCCCCGCCCCCTGGATCGTTTCCTTTGGAAAAGCAGCACTCACTGCAGATAAGGCTGAAGCCCCCTGCTCTAAAGATTCTGTTTGAAGCCCTTATGTTTTTAAATGCCCATTTCCAGTTAGTCCAAAACTGACCGCAGGTTACGTGTCTGTCATCGTACGTTGCCAATAATATCTTCAAATGGCACAAGCCCAGGCCACAGCTTTGCCCGTCACCAGCCACCTCACAGATGGCATCCATCCTAAATATCCCCATGCCCCCCTGTGAGAATCCTGGACTCGCCCCTATTATTTGTTCAGGTGTTGGCACTGAGTCTGATGCTTTGCAATTCACAGAGCACACTCCTTGTACTATGTGGTGACATTGTGGTAGTAGACTTGTACTCCTTAGTCACAGCAGGAAGTGAAGATGGAGCTGCGTCTTCTTGCTTGGGGTGGACGTGTTGAGAGTCCAGGTGAAGCCTTCTATCAAGTGCCCCCTAAGTTTGGTGCTCTTGACCCTCTTTATTGCAGTTCCCTCAGAGTGCAGTGTACAGTGTACAGCATGTGCTTTCCTAAAGATATTCATCATCACTTAAGTTTTGTCTACGTTGAGGTACAGCTTGTTGCACTTGCACCAGTCTGTGAGCTGAACTACCTCTAGTCTGCATGCTGAGTCACCTCAGTTGCTGACAAGACCCAAAACTGTCATGTCATCAGCAAACTTGAAGATGCTCTTTGAGCTGTACTTTGCAGTACAGTCATGAGTCAGCAGAGTGAACGAAAGTGGGCTGTACCCTGGGGGGGTGGCACCGGTGCTCGGAGTAATGTTACCAGAGATGATGCTGCCCACGCAGACTGTTTGAGGCCAGGACGTCCAGGATCGAGATACACGGGGGAGTTGAGACACAACAGCATCAGTTCCCCTATTGGCTTCTGAAAGATAGTGGTGCTAAATGCTGAAGTCAAAGGATGGTATTCTAACACAGGATCCTTCCTGTCCAGATGGGACAGGGCCAGGTGAAGAGCTGAGGATATGCCACTCTTGGTGGATTGGTTGGGGCGATATGCAAATGGGGGAAGGGTAGTGTCACCAGCAGAGCATGTTGTAAATGTAAAAATGCAGTAGAATATGTGTGGTCTGCTGCAGCAGCTTTGCATAGATTTATTCTTGATCGATTTCTCCACACATCAGCTGTGGACTAATATAGCAGCTTTTCCTCAGCAAGGTGGTGATCTTTGCTCACATGTCATCCTGTGCACTTGCCTAGTAGTGATTCAGCTCCTCCAGGAGGAAGGCATCAATGTCACAGGCTGGTGGTGACATCCTGTAGTTTGTAAAGGTCTGGATGACCCACCACAAGCGCTGGGAGTCTCTATTGTGTTAGAGGTGGCCAGATCCTGTGTCCATATGCACGCTTTTGCTCCTGATGCCAAGGCACAGATTAGCTATTGCTGTCCTATGAGCAACCCAGGGCCAGATCAGGGTCCTGTGAGGCCCCTGGGCACCTGCAATTTGGGGCCCCTCCCCCGTCAAGCTGAGTATGTCAAAGGACAAATGTCAAAGGGGTCAACTCCAACTGTATATGCCAGGGGCCACCAGGCTCCCTGGTGGTTAACTTGTGTGGCTTATGGGGCCCCCGAGGGTTAATTTCTGCTATATAAGTTAAAGGCCCCTGGGGGCCCCCTATTGTTCTATATGCAGAGGGCCCTGGTGGTGAACTCTCATTGTATCACAGTGTTTAGCTCGCACTACAAAAGGTGCAACTCACAGCCACTAGTGCTCTGGGTTCCCCTCCAGCCCAAAGCCCCTCCTGGTCCATAACCCAGCTCTGGTGCTACCTCATCTTCTAAGCTAAAGGTGGCGTTGCAGGGTTTCAGCAGCTCACTCACCTCCACTGACGTCTACAGGGTCTGCTCAGCTGCAGTGGTAGTGGTCTTGGAGACCATCGCATTACTGGTGCACTTGTTGATGTAACAGATGCCATTTATGCCTCCAAGTTAGTACGGTCACCACACATAGCAGCCTCTTTGAATAAGTTCCAATCTGCGCACTTGAAACTGAAGGCTTGAGGCAGCCAGACTGCAGTCTGTCGCTGGACTGGATCGACCCTCTTAACCAGCAGAATGTTTGCTGACATCAGCAATGCAGAGATGTGACTTGAGAGACCAAAGCGTGCATGCATGTGTCCCTGCATGTGTTGCATGTGCTCGTACACACAAGGTCCAACTTGTCCAACTTGGAAGGGACATAAGCAACCACACCAATAAACGGCTTTAAGCTCCTGTGGATGTTGCCCTTCTGGCTGGTTGCTGGTTCTTTTTTGATTTATTCTTTATGTTGGTGCATCGGAATTCTAGGCACATTAAATAAGGGCAATAGAGAATAAATAAATGACAAATAGTGCTCATAAACTTTATGTTTATTGTCAATGCCCACCCAAACAGAACAACTTCCTGAGTTTCACTTTCAGCATATCTCTGCCTAGCGAGGGTTTAATGCAGGTTCTTAATAGAGCATTGAGATGACAGTAAAGGGAAATACTCGTATATAAATTAATGGCAATGTTGCAAATGAAAGGTAACCATCTGCAGAATTTAAAGGAGCAAAATATTTGTATCATTGTGGCCGTATCTTACCTCGATATAAGCCCATATACAGCTATTAAATTTCCTTGGTAGCTGCTCTCATCGATTTTTGGAAATGAGCTGTTTACCAATATAAAAAGATAAAAAAAATATTGAGATTAAAGTATCTTTTGAAAGAGGTGTGTGGTATGTGTATGTGTTTTCAGTAAGAAGGGCAATAAAAATAATAAAATAGTGCTACTTGATTGATCCCCATGGGGAAAGTTTCTACCCCACTAGGCTCTCCAGCCTACACACAGACACATGGACAGGTGAGAGTACAGCACAGGGTCAACTAGCACGCAGCATCCCCGGAGATGGGGGTTAAGGGCGGAAATGAAGTAGCGCCCATCCAATCTAGGACACAGTCCTAACCAACTGAACCAGAGGTCAGTCCCCAGTGACTTGTTATTTTACAGTAACAGGTTGGAAAGCATTCGCAAATGATTGGAGCTTTCAGTGAAAGAGAAAAGCGAGATGTATATACAGGGTACCTCAGTTCTCGAACTTCATCCATGCATCACTGCTTTAAAAATTCGATTTAACCTCGAACATTTTAGGATTCGATACGGAGTCCGGAACGAATCCTAAAATGTTCGAGTTCCGATCGAAATTTTTTCGTAAGAAATAATGGAAAACCAATTAACTAATTGGTTCCCGCCCCCCCCAAAATTACGCCTAAATATGTTTTTTTTTTTAGCATTTAAACACAAAATGAACAGGATAAAACAAGAAGAGCATCTTTTTCTTAATGGCTTCCAAAACGACCATTACCCCTGTCCTGCCCAGATCGTCCGCTCGTTAACCTCGTGTGGGATCCCCATGTGATCAGCTGTTTCTGGTTGTTGTCATTAGTCCGCTGTATTAAGTCCGCGTTTCAGTTTGTTTCCCCAGTCCAGTCATTGGGTGCGTTTGACTTGTTTACAGCGCTGGCTCAAAGCAACGCATTCTGATCCTGACGCAAAGCATAACGCTTAGACGCATTGCGACCTCTCACCCGGCTGCACAAACTGGAACCGCCTCCATGACGACACACCTTTGCCCTTATTGGCTGAAG
>JAODJW010000127.1:19474770-19491563 GCA_026777045.1 Hyperopisus bebe | reverse complement strand
ATGTGATTGGTTGATTAGATAATTGCATTAATGAGAAATTGAACAGGTGTTCCTAATAATCCTTTAGGTGAGTATATGTTTGTAATGTGCTATTTGCTAAGTATCTAAAATTTTAATGCAAGTATGTGTGAAATAGGACCAAACAGTTGCATTATAATTTAATTATAAATAGATATTTTAATCCTCTCCTTTCTTGATGATAGCGCTGACAGCAGCGTCGCTGAGGATTGGTGTAGATTGACCATGAAGGTTGACGTCAGAATTGTTATTAGTGAAAATCATTAACTGATATATAGGGCAGAAAAATGTAATGTAATTTAACAATGAAAGAAAAATGCACTAGAATATGCATTCACAGTCACAGATATTAATTAAAATTCACTTACTGTGTATCTTAGTGTTCATTCAGTACATGACCTTTATGTTGCATTGAACAGGCACTCAGACCTGAAATACCCTATCAGGTCTGGCCTAGCTGACAGCCCCGACAGTGACATCTTTTCACTAAGGATGTGAAGATTGTCTTTTCTCCCTACTTGGCTTAAAAGTTCTTCTCTGTCTCTCTGCAGGCTTCATTCATGTCACCAAATAGCTGTGCTGGTAAATAATTAACCTCAGTCTTCCTTGCTTTCTTGACATCTCATGCAAGTGTCCTTTCATTTGCTGATTTCCTTTTCATTTAACCTTCAGCTCTGTGAAGCTTGGATCTGTTGTTACCTATTTAATATTTCTGCTTTTGCTGCTATA
This sequence comes from Hyperopisus bebe, assembly GCA_026777045.1. NCBI lineage: Eukaryota > Metazoa > Chordata > Actinopteri > Osteoglossiformes > Mormyridae > Hyperopisus > Hyperopisus bebe. The sequence continues at coordinate 19,490,816 of JAODJW010000127.1, read as the reverse complement.
CATAGAACCTTTTGAAACCCAGTTCTCGATGGTGGGGGTGCTTTGAATCCAATGCTGCTGCAACATGACAAACATGCTCACTTGTAGGATAGCTACTGCGCTTTGTAGAGGCTCCCAGTCTGAGTGTCAGTTACGTCAGGAAGGTTCCCAGAGGGGTTGAACAGAGTCTGATTGCTTCAGTGCCTGATTGTAGCACAAGTTCTATATTGAAACGTGTGGGGTGCCAGCATTATTGTGAAGCCACCAGAAGGGGGCAGTAGACACCACACTGCTCAGCAGTAATGGGGTTTTCCTTATTGCTGACCCCAAGAAGTGTCAGTGGACAAGAGTGTCATCTCTTTTAGGATTTAAAGCCTATGTTGGGAAGATGGAAGGAGGAGGAAAGGAAAGACATTTACACATGTGAGGCTTCTGCATATATGGAGAATTACCCTGAAGGGACCGCTGCCCCCTACCTGCAAGGGAAGGAATACTAAAGGATGACCACCCAGAAGGGACCGCTGCCCCCTACCTGCAAGGGAAGGAATACTAAAGGATGACCACCCAGAAGGGACCGCTGCCCCCTACCTGCAAGGGAAGGAATACTAAAGGATGTAATAGTCCCTCATTCCCTTAATACCCCTAACCCCTCAAGGGACATTTGTCTGCATCTATGTCTTCTGAATCTTTGCCCTGTGATAAATGAAAGCAAGGTGCTGGAAATTCACAAGGCCAGCTGTTTTTCTGATGGGTCAGTTTCTGGTAACTTAAGAATTACTATGTCTTTTTGATAATACAGATGTGAAAGTGTCGTCTAAATACTGCTCTGAGCTTTTTGTTATGCCAGCCATGAAACGATCAGTCTCAGTAAAGGTCGCACTGACAGTGGCTTTCCCTCCGTACACAACCATGACTCTGCCTTTGTCCTTAAGGTCATTTGTTGATAAAAGAGAGATATATTCCTCCCCAAAAATCACAAACACATAATGCATCTAGAAGCTTCCCTAAATGTCAAATGCTTCTCACTTAGCACATTCAAACTCGTTTACTGTCACTGGGATTCCAGAAGGTAAATAAAGTTTCCAAATTATGTGGTCGTGGCAAACGACCCTGACTTTCGCAGGCTCAGGTATTGTGCTTTGAACAACTAATTGAAAACCTAAATAACACTGTCATTATGGCAACAGAGGTGCAATGGCCTTTTGGTTGTGTCACAAAATAGCAAGTAACTAGGGTGGGTGAGGATCACTATGTGCTCTCTCTTAACTATGTAAAGTGTTCATGGAAAAATGTCAAAAGAATCGGGCAACAATAAGGGGAAGAAGGTGGAGCAAAGACAAGGTCTCATGTGCCTTTCCATCAACCCTTCCGCGGGATGCGAAATTCGGACGCACCGTTTTCAGTGAAGCATTTGTTCTTTATTGAGGCCTACAGGCAGAGAGCCAAATCGAAAGGCACCAGCTCCAAAGAAGGAGGACAGCCTGATAGACATGGCAACCAGTGTCTCAGCTTCTCTGTTAATACTGATCTCATGTTTGTTCATCATTAATGAACCGTAATACACCTTTTATGTGAAGTAGCAACTATATTTCTTCATGATTTGTACTTAACCACAGGTAATAACTACATAACTATGTATTTGTGCCCAGTCAAGTGTTACCACATCTGCAGACATGGCCAATATGAATGGCAGCATCTGCATGAAGATTTATCAGAGAAATATTCAATAAATGCTGCAACAGTGCACCGTACCCTAGATATGTCTGCCAAATACTGGAACAAAAAAAAAATCCTTTCTCTATTTTTACCAATAATACAAAAATGACTCTGGCACAATGCTGTACCTGAACCTTTTTATGTCCTTTGCAGTCTTATAAAGAATAGCTATAAAGATTGCTGTCGAAGACCCTAGCAATGAGGTTACATTAGGTGAAACACCATAATTTTGTGTTCTTTCAAGAAGATTACAGATATCAAAGTTATTCATATAGAAATGAGAGGAATGTTTAAGTCATTAGCATTTAATAACTCAATGGGTCTATAATGTGTGCCGTCGCAGAATAAGTTGTATTGAGTTTAGGCACTGATCCGTGCTACTCTGTCACTCTGGAGTTAGACAATGTCCTGAATCTCCTTTTACTTAGAAGCTGCAGTAATAACTTCAGAATAAGTCTGTACTGGAAGCTTCTTTGATCTTGCACACTAAGCACATAATCATTGGGGTCCACTACTGAAAACTGCATTTCCCTTCTGTTGTAGGAGGTGGACGGAGCATCTCCCCTCTGTGAGGCTAAGCTAATGGGCTGGTTTCACACGCTTCTGTCGCCAGATCTGAAATTACAGTGTCATCCATTTGAATAGTGTGCCTTTGAAAATGTGACTGTGGCATGCCTTGGATAATTGGACCTGAGGCTGCCTGAGAAATAAAATTAAGGTCTTCCATAACTAAAACATGTCCTAAAAGCATTTTCAGAAGCAGGTCCGCTACATTCTTCTCTATTAGCTCGTGAAGGTCTTCCACTTCACCTATTAAGGTTTAATTGTATTCTCCAGGCAGCTTCCACATCCCCTGCATCCTCTTCGTTTGAGGATTTCACATAAACTATTTCCGAATTCATCCTTAAAGTCACTGAGAGACTGCCGAGGATTTTTCCGGGTCCCGTGTTATGCAAAGCTGTCATAAACATACGTTTCAAAATGTCAGTTCTTAAAAACATAGATGTTTGTTTCTTGTTGTTTTTATATAATGGTCAGTTTGCTTAAAGTATTTTCGGTCAGATTATACAACAGCAGCATTTGAGACACGGTATCTTTAGCCCTGACAGATTCGCAGGTTGACTGACTCCTTGACATGGGGAATAAAGGTGTATTGCTTTCTCAAAAGCAGATTCTCCCCTATAGGATTGCCAAAGACTCCCTCACCTGAATACTAAGGCACTATTCTGCTCCCGTTACACTTGTGCCGTACTACTTGTGACAACTTAAACCCACCTTCTAACAAAGTCTTCCTTCTCATTTTTGAGTTTCCTCTGGTCTTTGACCTCTTGGTTTATTTCTTATTTTTTTTTAATTCAGCTTGTCCGCCATAGTTTGTCTGCACCTCCTCTCTGTGTCTGGATTGCCCTGAAGTTGCATGATGATTTGGCTTTTGGAGTAAAAACTGCACACTGGATCCCATCCTCTCAGTTTCTCGCCTCCTCTGATTTGTAAAACCTTCACTCAAGACCCAAGTAGTGGCCTTAATGTGTCCATAGTTCTGTGTATGTTGACTTTTTAAACTGCCTCATGTGCAGCATCACTCCACTGAATTAATGAACGTTACGTAACAGGTTATAACAAGTTTCTGTACATGAATCAGACACAGCTGCCTAAAGATGAAATATTTAGCAGTTGCTAAGGCCGTGACATCCATGCTGTGTTCTTTGATGGCGTGAGGCACCTTCAGTCTTTTCAATTTAAAACATCTTAAAATGATCAAAAGCATTTGAATGTCGCAAATCTGACCTAGTTAATGGCACGAAAGATCATTCATTGTGTGCCATTGGCAAGTGGTTACACAACTTTAGCTTATTAAGAGCAACCACAATTAGCATAAGCATAAATTAGCATTAGCATAAACATGGATACCAAATATTCAAAAAAATATCTATCAGAAATATAAATTCTATTAGCTTACATATTTTAGCAACAATGCTAGGTAGAAATGCAGTGTTTCTCACAGTGACGGTTACTAGTAAACTGAAGATGCTCTTTTTCAGAATAGATAAACAAGGGACCCCCTACCATGAACTATAGATCGGGGTGGGGCATGACTGCTTTCTTTTCTTTGGTTTCTTTTTTTTTGGAATATGTGCACACTGGGGGGGGGGGATAACTTCTCTGGGGGCCCTAGGCTGAGGGGCTGATGGATTGGGGCCCCTAAGTGGGTCATTTGAGCAATTTTTGGTGCCGAAAGAGACACGAGAGGGAGTTAGAAAGGATGGCAGATGAACAGTCTGCTAATCAAAGTACAGGCTTCTTGCCCTAAAACGCACCGATCAGGGTGGGGGCGGGAGTTCTGTCAGTAAAATACGCCAGTTGGGCGGGTGGGGGCCGGGTATCACTCTAGTGTAACTGCTTAACCAAGTGTTTTGCATACACTTGTGGAACAACAGGTAGCCTACCACCAAACTCCAGCGGTAAAAGAGACCTGGGTAGCGTGAAATCTCAAAGTGGAATAGCCCATTGTAGCCAGGTCGGGGGGCAGCTTTGTCTATCCTGAAAACCAAAAATGCAAATAACAGACGTTTGCTATAATTAAAATGATCATATTATGTTTTGTCCTTAAATGTAACTTCTGGAGATTCTATCTTCATGGGGCCCCTAGTCTTTGGGGCCAGGCCATCCCCTACCTTGCCTAATGGTGACCCCCCCCCCCCCCCGGTGGCCCACCTTGCAGCTGCCAAACGGATCCCCAGAGGATTGTGGAGCCCGGGTAGGAAATCCATGTTCTAGAATCTAGATATTTAGGTATAACTTATGGGGAAAAGCACATACACTCATTTTTGTTCCCCACTGCATCTAAAAGGTGAAGGGTATGCAAAACCAAAAACTTCTACAAGAGTACTAGGTTTCTTAATTTAATGTTCACGTCTATTAAACTGAAGTGGCTACTCGTAAAAATTAAGTAAATCAGGAAACTTAGAATTTACTGAATTTGCATGTATTTTTGTGCCCTGTGCTGAAATGCAGGTCATTAGTGAGCTGGAACGTGTGTGTTATATTACCCTAACAAGAGGTTGAGGTGCCTTATATGGGTAACAGAAATGTATTAATTATTGTAGTTAGGTTGACGTAAAGAAGGAAAGATCTGGGTCTTCCCTCCAGCGTGTTCATTTATTCTTCTCTGCTCCTTTTGTTCTTGACTCTTATGCTTCACATTATTTATACAGTCTAGTGCTCTCTTATTGGGATTACAGCTCACATTCATGTTTCATCAGCCTCAGATCTGCTTCTGTGTTAAGTTTATCATTAATGGAACTCACACTTTTCTACTTAAAAAGATTCTGCTGCCAAACTGGGCATCCTGTGCTAAATAATCAAAAGGAACCTGATTAAACGATGTTACCAGTCTCTGTCTGCAAGCTTATTTACTCTCAATGAATATCAACCACTTGTGCTCCCATGCAAATACTTGTGGAGACGTGGTGTTTATTGCTGAAAGTGATTCTATCTCTTTGCTTATATCTTTCGTGATTGCCTTCCGCTTGGGGGCACATGGAGGTAACGGAAGTTGCTTGTGAGATGAGCATACTGTACATAGATACTTCCAACATGATTATTGTAGTCAGAAAAATGTATGAAATAAATGCAAATACTTAATGTGAGACTGACTTGTTGAAGCATAAGATTGAAACTCACGCTGCAGGGTAATTGGCTAGCAGTGCTAATTTACCCCCCCCCCCGAACCAAGCCACACTGCAGCCTTCTCCTAGTCTTACACAATCTACCCCTCGCCCTGCCTCACAGTCCTTAGACCACTAATACCACCTCCGAGAGCCCATCTATCACTCTGCATGGTCCTACCCAACAATCTATAAGCCAAACTCCAGACACTACAGAAGCTTCTTCCAGCACTTTAGTCTGGGCTCTCTGACAATATCTGGCTCCGCCAGTGCCCCGAATGCCAGGTCCAGTGGGGTGTGTAACCAGAACATGAGCATGACTGGCAGGAGCCCGTGGCATCCCTGCACAGTAGCGTGGCACACCCTGTGGGTAAAAGGAGATCCTGGGCCTACTGGTGCCAGCCAGTGAGGAAAGCCAGCTGTGGGATGAGCATGCATTGAACTGCTCATTACTTTGTGGGCATAGTGTAGTGGTTGAGCTTTTCAGAGTGATTTTTGCTTGCTTGCAGTATTTCTTGCTTTTCTCGTTCTTTCCTTTCCTGTCCTATGCAGCTTTGCTAACATTGTGCATGTCAAATTATAAACAAAGACAATGAAAGAAAAATGCATCTGCCCGTCACATCTGCATCCAGCCAAGCTCCCGTTTGGCCACTCCCACTGCAGACAGGCTCCGCCTCTCTGGACACCAGTGACCAATGAAACTCTATCACCTGTTGTGTATATTAGGGCCTTGTATTCAGTCACCTCTTTGGCAAGACACTGCATGTTTCACCATACTGTGCTGAGCATTTGTTTCATGACTGTATATTAACTCTGAAGTATGTCTTCTGTAGATAAACTGTATATAAACTCCTAAGTATGTCTTCTATATATAAACAGTATATACAATCCTAAGTATGTCTTCTGTCTGATCTTCCAGTCTTGCTCTATCCCTCCTGTTTCATAGTTGCTGATTTTCACCTTGTTGCACGTTTTGATCCATGGCCTTTCTGCCTGTTTGGACTATAGATTTTGCTTTGGTTTCCTTCCTCTTCTGTTACCTTCACAACCGGATCCTCAGTCCTGCAGTCATTACAGTAGAATGATGTATTGGTTATATAAATCAAAAGGACCTAATGTGAATATGCAGTACATATAAATCAAATTTTAAAAAGCACATCGATCAGTAAATGAATGCTGTAGCCGACCAGAGAATATGCATTATTAAATTTGTTTTTAAGGCGGCTCCAAAAAGTTTCTTTCCCCCCATGCAGGTTTCTGCTGCCTCCTGGTTGAGTTTGCCCTTGGTAGATGGACAGACTTGCGTGGATCTTAGCAGGGAGCAGCACAGATCTTATTCTGGTCAGACCAAGGGTCACTTACCCCCGCAGTGCTGTTTTTCCATTAGTTTTTTGCCCTTTGTAAGTTTTATGTCTTGCATGTGTCTCATTCATCTCTTTCTTTCTGTCCCACACAACTATGCTAACAATTATGTACATCAAAATATAAACAATGACAATGTTGCCCTTGGCACAGGCACTTCAACAAGACATGGGACACGTGAAGCCAAAGTGACCTGAACACCCAGCTCATCCAAAATCAATGACAGTGATCCCCAACCAACAGTCACCCCCCTCCACACACACACACACACACACACACACACACACACACACACACACACACAGACACACACAGACATGCAAACTTTCAAGTTACTTACCAGGCTTGTGAATTGTCCCATATAGCGGAGGAAATGTTAGGTTGTGATTAATAATTCTATGTCATTTTCTTCTCAAGTGTATTCGTAACATCTGTATAATTTCTGTTCTAAAGAGACCTTGGTGGTATTCTCAAAAAAAAATATCCCTTATAAATATACCCAAGGATATTACTAAGGCTGTTTTAGTGAAGCGTTACCAAAAAAAAAAAAACATAAATAAAATAAAGACGTAAATGCACACTAATTAATTTAAATAGTATATTCTCATTCATTTTCATTAAGATCAGGCCCCTTAGTCCCCTTTTTCATGAATTTCTAGTGATGCACCTGAATACACCAACAGATGATCTATTTTGACTGTCAAAATTAAGTTTATATTTAATATGTTCTCTGGTTCTCTCCTCCTAATAGCTATGAGTCATGTCTTCACGTGTTTTCATTGAATTGGCCTGCTGAATATGTAACATAGTGCCAGAATAGGCATAGTCTATTGAATCAGCTCAGTTTGTTGAGAAACAAAATGCATGATAATATAAGAGAATTCTAAATAGAACTTCAAAGACTGACCCAGTGTTGGATGATGTAGGGATTGTGCTTCTCAGAAAGGCCTTTATCACCATAATAAGTTAGTTTTGGAGGAGCATCTGCATGTGATTATTTGACTTATTAGCTTACTCACAATATTTAAGTCAAAGCTAAAAACTCACTCGTTGAGTCTAGCATATGTTGACAAAGCTGACAGCTAGTTGTCACGTCAAGACATCGAAGAGAAGCAAGGGCAGGCATTGGGATTAAACAAAAAGGGACATCATTAAGAACGACGAAACAAAACTGACCATGAGGGGGCGAAATGGGGAAGGCACACACGGGGAAGACTTTGGGCATACAGTGGTGATGACTTTGCAACGTTAAGATCTTAATGATTATAGGATTAGGGAGCACTGGACTGGGAAGCACTTTAATACAAAGACTAATAAGGGAATAGAACAAGAGGCAGCTGGAGTGAATCACATAAGGGCAGGAACAAAAGGTAGTACTAATATGAAACAAGCATGGCTGGATAGGGGAAGGAAATGGCTGGGCAGGGCATGACATCCATAGCTGTGCAGCACAGAGTTGGTTGGAGACCAGTGTCATTTATTTTAGATGAACTGGGTGCCCAGTGCTGTCACTCTGGTTTCACATAGCCCATGTGTTATTGGGGTGCTGGTGCTCAGGGATTCCTCATACCTGTGTCCCTTCCCACCTACCCCACCTAGTTAAGCTGCCATAGTTAATTAGACCTGCTGGAACCTCCTTATCTCCATGCTGCACAACAAATTACTTCATATAATTTCATCTTCTCCTGCACCACAAGGAATTCTGTCTTGGATCTCCTGGTGGTGGGCAGTTCCCTGCCTGACCACCCTGCCTGACCATACATCTGCATCTTCACCTGCTTGTTGCTGGACCACACCACCCCTCCATCCCAGCGAAGATGTCAGCTTCCTCACCTGCCTGTCCTAACGTCAGCAGCGTCCACATTTTTGCCTGGACTGTACTCAAGTTTACTTTACTTGATTGGACTTTGTTATTTTCGGCTTCCTTTGCCAGCCCTGAGAGGATGGGCTCCCCCTTTGGGTCTAGTTAGGGTTAGGGCTTCCTCTGCTGCCCCCTGGAGGATGGGCTCCCACTTTTTGAGTCTAGTTAGGGTTAGGGCTTCCTCTGCTGCCCCCTGGGGGATGGGCTCCCACTTTGAGTCTAGTTAGGGTTAGGGCTTCCTCTGCTGCCCCCTGGAGGATGGGCTCCCCCTTTGTCCTATTTGTTACGACTGCGGTTCCCTGTAGAATTCTGTATTCTTTGGAGCAAGTTTTCCAACATTTCTTGCTAATAAACTCTATAATTTATCAGACACTCATTACAGCAGTTCATACCTTTGATGTCCTCAGTGCCATTGCTCCTCAATTCACTGCAGCCAAAATCCAGCTGGGTTTAAAATGCAATAGTTTCAGACACATAACATCACAAGTACAAATTCATTATCAGAACTATCAGCTCAGGAGCTGTCTTGCTGAGAAGTTTGTGCAAACTTTGAAGTCAGCCCTAAAATCCATTAAAAATAATCATATATCTCTGAGCCTCAAGCTCACTAATTACCTATTTTGTCTACCTCATCACCAAGCGTACAACTGTTAAAAATCTGCAATGTTGTTTCTGGGATGTAACTGGCATGTAACTGTGAACAACAATATTTCAGTACTGCCAGTGATCACTATGATGTATACAAATGGGTTCGCATCCAAGGTTAGGAAAATGGCAAAAGTATCTTTGTCCTACATTGTAGGGACTGCACCTACTGCCTACGTACGGGTTCAGAGGCCAAAGGGTTGGCCTGTGAGAAAAGCCCATCATCACTTTCATGCTAGAAGAGAAGGCAGACAGTTGTGATGTCACCTGACAAACAAACCATGGAAGAACATTCTGCAAGCCCTTCAATGCAAAGGGAACTGTCATCCGACCAGAAGCGGCTTTCCTCAGGCGAGTTTCAATATGGTAGAAAAATACAACGAGAAGAATATTTTCCATTGGTTACCTTAGAGGACAGGGGCTGCTGGCAGATAAGGATGTGATGTGTTGTAATTGAGTTTCCCTTATGGTGCTTATTGTCTGCGATCTTACATGCATTGAAAAAGAAAATAAACCATATGTTTTCATAGAAGAATGGTAACTGCACACTTCTTATGCTCCTGCGCTGCTCTTCTGTACATGAACTCTTTCTACGGACCCTGAGAGTTGCATTCTCTCTGCCCTGCTGTTTTCTGGGTGTTTTTTGGTCAAACTTTATACTGTGTATAAGCAATGAATGGGGTGGCACAGAGGTGCATTGGTTGGCACTGCTACCTCACAGCAAAGAGGTTCTGGGTTTGGTTCTGGGTCCCTTCTCTATGTAGTTCTCTCTGTATTCCTGTGGGTTCTTGCCGGGGGCTCCAGTTTCCTCCCACAGTTCAAAAGCATGCAGGACAGGTTGATTGGTGAGTCTAAATTGGCCCTGTAGTTGTGTGTGAGTGTGTGTGTCCTGTGGTGTGTTAGCGACTGCCCAGGGTTGGTTCCCACCTGCACCCATTGTTCCCAGGATAGGCTCCGGTCCTCCCCGCGATCCCATTAGGGATTCAGCGGTTTCAGAAAATGGATGGGTGAGTGTTAACTGCTGTTATATTTGTCTATTGTGGTGTTGTTGGTAAATCTTAGTTTAACGCTGTTTGGCGCAGTGGGTGACTGTCTTGGGAAGGGTGCTGTGTAAATATAAGATAAATTGAATTGTGTTTGAGAAGGTGAGATTGAAGTTTAAGGCTGAGAATACGTCCTGGTATTGTACCCTTGAAAACGGTATTCCATCCATGTTCCATAACCGCATATCTAGTATAGAGTCACAATGAGTTTAAAGCCTACCTTAGAATGGCCAGGATACAAGGGAGGCAGCCCTCTGCATGCGATGCCAGTCTATCACAGGGCACAAAATCAGAATTTAATGAGGCCACTTTGCATAACCAGTATTTGCCTGGTCGTCTTTGGACTGTGGTGTGCAATTAGTGCAAGCATGCAGAACATGCAAATTCCATGCACACATACACACACACACGCACACACACACACACACACACACACACGTCGGGTAAACATATCTTTATGGGGGCCGCTGATTCAAGTCTATGATAAAAATGCTAACGCTAACTATGACGACCTTAACCCCTACCCAGACCTAAACATAACCATAAGTAACCAAGCAAAATACAAGATTTTTTGCATTTTTAGTTTTTTCGTTGCAGTCACGGATTTTTATAAAATAGAGTTTTCCCTTATGGTCCCCACCATGTCAATCTGAGGTCATAGAACTTCAAACTAAGTTAGAGCGTCACTGCCCAGTAAAAACTGTGCTACCAGCCAAAAAAACCTCTTGACTAATTTTCAGAAGGTACAGCATTATTATTTCATAAAGAATCTAAGCTTTTGTGCATGGTGTGTTTACTAATAAAATTTGATGATAAAAATATCCAGTTATGAAAAACATAAAAATGTCAACATAATAAGACAGGTCTGTCGACAAGACTATAGACCAGTGTTTCCCAATCTGGTCCTCAGGGACCCACAGACAGTCCATGTTTTTGTTTTTGTGCACCTTTTATTTTTTTTTTAGAGTCCTGCAGCATAAAATAAAAATGAGTTGATGTGCTTTTTTCCCCAGAAGTTCCACTCAAGCATCTAAAACAGTGTTTCCCAATCCAGTCCTCGAGGGAGCTGGGAGAGAGCAAATATTGTGGACTGTCTGTAGGTCAACTTGCACTGGTTTGGGAAGCAATGCTATAGACAGAAAGACCGGAATTATGTTTTGTCGCTGCAGAAGACAGTTAATTAGTCACTTAGAAAATCTGCAACCTTTGTGTAACACATATGCAACTATAATAAGCACTGAATTTAATGAAGCCTATTGGTATTGTCCTCTGAGTTTCTCATTCTGTTTTTTGGGCCCAGACAAGTATACCTGGGTTCACTACATAACTGCAAGTTCCAGAAATATTTCTTGCTTATCTCATTTTGTTCCCCTGTATATAGGGTATCATCAGCATGAATGTCATAGTTCAGTCCTATGAGTCAGCTGCTGTCCATGAAATACGAGGGGATGCTTTTCCAGAGATTAATAATGAACTCATCATGCATGCTGCATACTCACAGCCCTGAGGTACTGTGCACTCAGTGAACAGCACATATTGCACCTGGTCCTGTGTTATTATTCGTCTTCCCTGAGGCTGGAAAATCAAATCTCTTAAGTAACCAAAAATCACCAACAGCTGTCAGCAAGTTAGATTGTCAACTTAAAAATATTCTTCTACAAGATGTCATGAGCGTTGCAGCACAATAAAATAAAAAGATAAAAAGAAAATAATGCTTTTTAAAAAAATCAAGAACAGTTTTAGAATAAAAATGTACCAGTTGTATTCTTATTTCAAGCGACAAATCATTTTAGTACAGCTGTGTCCAAAGTTTTGCGAATGACACGAATATTAATTTTCACAAAGTGTACTGCCTCAATTTTTATGCATATACTCTAGAATGTTATGAAGAGTGATCAGATGAATTGCAATTAATTGCAAACTCCCTCTTTGTCATGAAAATGAAGTTGATCCCAAAAAAACTAATTTCCACTGCATTTCAGCCCTGCCAGAAAAGGACCTGCTGACATCATTTCAGTGATTCTCTCATTAACACTGGTGACAGTGTTGACTTGGATAAGGCTGGAGGTCACTCTGCATGCTGATTGAGTTAGAATAGCAGACTGGATGCTTTAAAAGGAGGGTGGTGCCTGAAATCATTATTCTTCCTCTGTTAACCAGGGTTCCCTGCAAGGAAACACATGCAGCCATCATTGCTTTGCACAGAAAGGGCTTCACAGGCAAGGATATTGCTACTAGTAAGATTGCACCTAAACCAACCATTTATTGGATCATTAAGAACTTCAAGGAGAGAGGTTCACTTGTTGTGACGAAACCTTCAGGGCGCCCAAGAAAGTCCAGCAAGTGCCAGGACAGTCTCCTAAAGTCGATTCAGCTGTGGGATCGGGGAACCAGGAGTGCAGAGCTTGCTCAGGAATGGCAGCAGGCAGGTGTGAGTGCATCTACACACACAGTGAGGCGAAAACTTTTGGAGGATGGCCTGGTGTCAAGAAGGGCAGCAAAGAAGCCACTTCTGTCCAAGAAAAACATCAGGGACAGACTGATATTCTACAAAAGGTACAGGGATTGGACTGCTGAGAACTGGGGTAAAGTCATTTTCTCTGATGAATCCCCTTTCTGATTGTTTGGGGCATCCAGAAAAAAGATTGTCTGTCTGTAGAAGAAAAGGTAAGCACTACCATCAGTCCTGTGTCATGCCAACAGTAAAGCATTCTGAGACCATTCATGTGTTGGGTTGCATCTCAACCGAGGGAGTGGGCTTGCTCACAATTTTGCCTAAAACACAGCCATGAATGAAGAATGGTATCAAAACATCCTCTGAGAGCAACTTCTCCCAATCATCCAAGAACAGTTTGGTGACAAACAATGCCTTTTCCAGCATGATGGAGCACTGTGTCATAATGGAAAAAAGATAACTAAGTGGCTTAGGGAACAAAACATCGACATTTTAGGTCCATGGCCAGGAAACTCCCCAGACCTTAATCCCATTGAGAACTTGTGGTCAATCGTCAAGAGCGGGAAACCACCAAAACCCCACAAATTTCGACAAACTCCAAGCATTGATTATGCAAGAATGGGCTGCCATCAGTCAGGATTTGGCCCAGAAGTCGATTAACAGCATTTCAGGGTGAATTGCAGAGGTCTTGAAAAAGAAGGACCAACACTGCAAATATTGTCTCTTTGCTTAAACTTAACACTTACGAAATGCTTGTAATTAAACTTCAGTATAACATAGAAACATCTGACGAAAAGATCTACAAACACTGAAGCAGCAAACTTTGTGAAAAACAATACTTGTGTCATTCTCATAACTTTTGGCCACAACTGTGCTTAAACAGATAGCAATTAATCTATATTTGTAAAGCAGTTACTTCAGCCAGACAAATCTTGACAAGTCTTAATGTTATTATGATAAATATTAGAAGACTTATTCTGTGCAGTGATATAAATTGCAGGAAATATCTGATGATTGACTTGATATTATCATTGGAGCAGAACTAGAGAGTTAATCTAAACAGTCTTCCTGGCTGGTGACTTTCTCACCATATGTCATCAAGTTACCTGTGACAATGTGATAAGTGCAAAGGCTGCGACAGGAAGGGACAAATATTTGTGGCATAGCTGCAGTGCAGCTCAGGAGCTCAAAGGACGGCGGGGGACTTTGATTCTCTAAAACAGGATCTCAGGGCACTGGCACTAATGAGTAGGGAGCAGCTGGAGCTGAGGCACCAGGGCCAGGATGTGTCTGTGATTCCAGAAGCAGTATATGCAGCTGAAGACATCCCATCCAGAGGTGGGTCGCTCAGGTCCAGAGAGAAAAATTCCAGACCAAGATTTTTTTTCAACCAACCAGTTGAGTACACCCTGACTGTGACTCTTTATACTGGGCTGGAACAAAATCTTGGTCTGGATTTTTATTTTCTGGACCTGAATTACCTACCTCTGATCACACATAGGCCGGCATCTGTCTTGCTGTGTCAGACGGCTGCCTTGGGCTCTCTCACCTCAGCCACACAAAGGTATGATTCCTAATAAGAGTGCTGAAGCATTTCATCATGTTTTGTTGTTTTACGACCTGTGAAAACTGAGGTTTAAGATAGAGTGGATGATTTTTTTTTTTTGTCATGAGAATCATACAGCGTTGGCGTTGAAGGACGTCATCTGTTACACGAATGAAAGAAACTCGACAATGCCAAAAGCATTTTACTATTTACATGCTAATTTAGTTGCATGAGCACAAGATTCCTAAGTCTTGACAGTCGGAATCCAATGATGTTGTTTCATGCACCTTTATCAATATCTCTGTAGCAGTGTCACAATTATAATCTGCAATGAAATGAGCATACCCCCCCCCCCCCCAGATAATCTTCCATGCCGTCCACTGCACTGTTCTCATGCATGGTGCTGTGAGAATGTTGATAGAGGGTTATTGTGTTTGTGTGTGTGTGTGTATGGTGTGTATGGGCATGTATATATTACATTATGGGGACCTGTTATTTTGTTGTCCCCATAATTGTGTTAGTTCCCCACATGGGGAAAATTCTATTTTTTAAAAATCTGGTACTACAATCAAAAAACTAAAAATGTCAAAAGGCTTATATTTTGTTTCATTACTTATGGTTAAGATTAGGGCTGGGTTAGGGTTGAGAGTGTCATTGATGGTATTAGGCTTTTGCTCATAAAAACAAAGGGATGGTCCCCACAAAGATATGATATGTGTGTGTGTGTGTGTGTGTGTGTGAGAGAGAGAGAGAGAGAGAGAGAGAGAGAGAGAGAGAATTTTGGCATGGCCTGTCTTACTTCAGCATCTGTTGAGGGATAGCCTCTCATAACAGCATATAGAACTGTACAGGTCAAACTGTTAATTATACAAATTTTATATAAAAAATTATAGAATAGAAATAATATGTAATCTCTTTCTGAACCCATATAACCATTGTCTGATCTATACAATACATAAAAAACAAAGAATCTACTTCATTTAAATTACCATTGTAACTTTTGCCACCAGAATGATCCTAATACATATAAAACTGTAGAACCATGAAGTATCCATCTACATCTCAGCTGGAATTATATTGTAACAAATGTCACAATATAAAGCAGCCTTTCCGAAAATTATCGTGTGTGTTTTTCTCTGGTGGGGGGTCTCCATAGCAACAGGGTCTGGGTAGATTCATTCACGATCGGGAGATATCACTTTAGAATTATCTGACATGAATGACATGAAATGGACATAAGATTATATTGTTCCTTTGTCTTTATATTTACATAAATCAAAATTGTAAATAGTTATTATGCACTATACGGTCACCAGGACACATGAGACATATCCTGCTTGGAAAACAAGAGAGAGAACACAGAATTCATATTTAATGTGTTGCTAGGAAACACTCCTTAGTGTGAACATATAACCTCTACAGCAGTAAATTGCATTAAAAGAAAACTTGGCAGCTAAATTCTTTATTGGAAGGGCGGCATGTCAGAGCCTAATACTGCTAGATTGACGAGAATAACAGACTGATTGATCCATTGATTGTTACTGTTGGATGCACCTTGCTCACATACTGTACTGATACGTGCTACAGAATAAAGGATATTAACAGGAGTACAACCTAAGAAGTACTTTGTATTTTAAGCTGGTCTGGTTATTGGTTCAAATGATACTGTTACCTATGATCTTAGCTGCTTTGGGGTGCCATGAAAGTCACACAGTCAAACTGAAAGCTCAGGCTCCAGGTTGGGCTACAAGAAGGTGGGCCTGCGGCTCTC
>JAODJW010000127.1:19459578-19474670 GCA_026777045.1 Hyperopisus bebe | reverse complement strand
GGGATGGGGGTTGGGGGGGGGAGAATTAATGAACATAAAGTTGATGACAGAAAGTGTGGTAGACTTACTGTCCAGAAAATAGACTGGTAATTGAAAATGGACTGAAATAAATGGATATCCAAATTTATCTGTAAAAAAAACTTGTGGAACACCTAACCATTATCCCATCCTCAGCGTGTTATTCAGCTGATGGTCATTTAGTAGAAGCACAGACTGTCCATTGTGACACTCATTTGCAGTAATCTGCTAGCAAAAAACAAAAAAGTCCGAAAATACTAAGGTGGAAAACGACTCAGGAACACAATGTCTATACATTCATCTGGCAGAACCGGGTCGATGTGCCTGTAAGGGGGTAAACCAAATTACCAGGGAGCTCCCAGTGCAGAACACAAAGTGACGTGGAACAGTAACAAATCCTGACGTTTAATATGCCGGAGAGGGGATATTGGCTGAAGCTTCCTGTGAAGTCACCGTTTGATCAGTTTGTTCACCGAAGTTTAGCAGGGGAGAGATTTTCACTTAAAAGCAACCCACTGAGCTCTTGGATACATTAGCCTATGATTCACCAATAACAGCCCCCCCCCCCCACCTCACCCCTGTACCACCTGCCCCTGGCGCCACCTTAATCCCTTACAGTCAGCTTGATTCCCTGCAACAGATATCTGAGATCGGCGTTTGCGTCTGAGTGATGTGGCCCAGTTTCCAAAAAGCACAGAGGGATGAAAAGTGTTAACATGCATTATGCAGATCTGGAGCTCTTACAGTCGCCGAGGGCATCGCAGACGTCGGGAAGAGCAGCGTAATCGGGATTGAATTGTCGGGCGAGCCTTCTCCAAAGCGGGACAGTGGTGTAAGCCTCATCCCAATGACACGCCACTGATAACAACGACAAAATGAAAACACCCATCTTCACAAATGCGAAAGAATGATGCCAATCAAACGGTACAGTACCGTAGGGGGATTTTAGAAAGACGACATCCGACTAAAACATTATTACAATAAATAAGGATGAGTGTATCTGTTGCACTCCTTAAAGGTAGATCTGGATTTCTTTTTAATGAGCTAATATCCGTGAGACGATGTCGTTACAATGCTAAGAGATGCAGTGTTCAGGTTTATATGAGTTAATACTGACTCATTCTGATGACTAAGTGATGTGTGTTTTGCTACCTTCAAGCCGTGGTGATAGAAAGTTGGATAAATTTTTTGATATAACGTGTATCATTATACAGTATAATGTAAAAAATATGGGCTTAGAGGCATCAAGCTTGTTTACTGAGCTGTTTCACATACAATCGTTTACAAAGGGAGAATAGTAACAATACAATTATAAACCCTTATGAGATTTTTCATTTATGTATGAAAGGCAAAGGTGGCAATTAAACTGAATGTGTTATATAACTGAAAACAGCACACATAAGTAAAGAGTTACGTGCAAATGTCATATTGAGTGCATTTGTGACATAACATTTAAAAGGCTGCCTTTAAAATGGGCTTTGTCATGTATTGGAATGTCCTCTCATTTTGTTCAAATAATTATTGCATTAATGGTTTAGTTCAGTTAAAGCTACGGTAACTCTATAGATAGCAAGCTAACAGGTAGCCACACAGGTGCTGGGGAACACCCTTTGAGGGGTGAAGTTTATTATTACAAAAGGACAAAAATATACAAAAAGTAATGGGGGGGGGGGCTTCAGGGCAGGCATCCTGCAGGGTCTGCACGCAGTGAGCGCACGTGCATGGACCCTGCAGGGTCTGCACGCAGTGAGCGCACGTGCATGGACCCTGCAGGGTCTGCACGCAGTGAGCGCACGTGCATGGCTGGCTGGCCCTTTTTCTCTCTCCTTGACTTCTCTTCATGGTTTTTGAGCTGTACACAGGAAGATTGCTCTGTACCCTGGTCCAGGCAATTTTGAATCAGCAGCCATGTCACCGTGACACTCCTTCAGGCAGAAGGTGAGGTAACCGTGGTTATTGGCCGGCGTGGGTCTGATGGCCCCCTGACGGAGCACTGCAGATTCCCGGGGCTCAACACGCCACCCTGGGTTAAGGAGGTAACACGGACTACTAGGATGGCCACTTTTTTCCCTCTTCAGTTTGGGGTGTTTCCATGACACAGCAAACCCTGCCTCACCAGCCATCCGCACTCCGGTCTTGCTTTTGCCCACCATTGGGTCACCCATCTCCCATATTTACAGTACATGAGAAGAACAGTCTATGCAGATTGTATATAAAATATAATTCTCAGACACATTATATGCTCCTTGCCACTCTGACTCAGATTAGTTCATTTGAAAATTCTAAAACTGTCACCCTCCTGACACTCGTCTTCCACTTTTCTATAGCAGTCCTCAGAGACGATCTGGTGAAGGTCAGACCCTGACAGTAAAAAGTTTTCTTCTTGTATGTCTGTCACAGAGTTAGAATCCACTTGCAGATCTGATTTCAAAAAGCCAAAGCGATATTCCCCAATCAGTGTCAGGTGCCGGGCAAAGAAAAAGCAGGAGCAAATGGCACTGAGGAAGATCCAGAATCATAAATGAGGAATCAAGTCAAGGGTCCCACACCAGAGAATGCAGAACCACCTAAGACTCTCAGACCATGATTCATGAAGGAGAGATAAGACTTTGTACCAAGGTGAGAGGGTTTAAGTTCACGATTCTAATACCTTACAGGTGTACACAGTCAAGACAGGACATTAGCAGGGTCATTGACTGGAATTTGAAGACTTTAGAGGTGTGACAACATATGCCTTTTTACATGTAAATTACAAGTAGTGTAGAAAGGTCTTTCTCTGTTCTCCCTGGGTCACGGTTTCGTCAATCTTTAATCTGAGAGGTATAAAACTTTAGCTTTTAATAATGAACTGAAAAGTAAACAGGGCTCCATATTTGGGATTGTCATTGTAATTCCATATCTTTTCTTTTTATTTTAATGTTTGGAAATTCTCCTTCATGGAGAAAATGGAGATAGAGCAGTTATGCCGCAGCCAGAATCTTGTAACCCCCCCCCACTTTTCGACTTTTTTTATTTTACTGCTGATTCATTTCAAATAGTTTTGCCAGGATACCTGCTTATGGGCCACAGATAGGGGGGACGTAAAGGGGGAGGGGGGGTGTTAGGACAATTCCAAGGGTCCCTGACTGATTGGGGCCCTAAGAATATTCAGACATAATTAGATTAGCCTGGGTTGAGGGCCTTTCTTAGGGCCCCAATGGGGCCCGCACCCCTGGCCATAAATATAACATCTGCTGTATTCTTATTTATGCCTTCCTGTAATAGTGCTGTAATAATGTTATGTAAAGGTACAAAGGACACACTTTGTTGCTCCTTCTTTTAGATGTTCCCTCATCACCAGACCTCACTACTGCGTTTGTGGCATTCCGAGTCATTGTGAGCAGATACGGTTATTTTATTCTTCTCATAATTTCTGGTTGTGTCGTCGTTTCCTGTTTAGTCTTCCAGTGAACATTTCATTTGTGCTGTTTCCTAAGTATAGTGATGGGTTTCTTCACCAGTGCTATCTGAGTCCAGAACCAGTGCAATCCAGCAGAAATCTTCAGTACATTGGAGCATGTTATGAGATAGGGTGCGAGTTTCAGCTTGTAAAGTACTACCTGCCTCCCTTCTGCATCACTTTGGACAAAAGCAGCCGAAAAGGTGAGTGAAGAGAAGATGCTGAACTATTGAATGAGTTCCGGAAGTCGCTGGCTTACAGGGCGCCCTGCTTGCCTGCCGTGCCTTTATAAGCCACATCTCCCTTTGTGATGTGCAGCTGGACACATCGTGCTCCTCTTCAGACCTGGCAGACACGTCTGTGAAGGGCAGAGCGCGTCCTTTCATTTCTCCATGGGCATAAATCCTGCTGATAATACTCGTGAAGGAATCAAATACTTTCGTGCAGGAATCTCGACTGCAATAGATAGACAAGCACACCATCCAGAAGGGTTGGCGGAATCTCATCACATCCATGGACTTTGCCATGGATCCTTGCATTACCATTGGTGTGATGAAGAGGGATTAAGTGATGTGGCTGTGTCCCCGGTGAGGTCCTGGTAACCCATTCAGGATCTACCCTCTGCTTCCTAGAATCGGTCTCAGGCTCCCCCCAACCCGGCACTAGATAAGCAGCTACGGAAAATGTATGGAGCATGCAAATCGGGCATCTCTGTCAATTTATCGTTTAACGGGTTCTCTTTCTAAACGCTGGATTGGCAGGCCCCTCCAGGCCCTGCTGACATAAAACAAATGATTCATTACGGCAGCGCAATCGAGAATTATGTACAATTAGGAATGATCGCTTCTTCTTGTTTTGATGAAGTAGACTTTCAATCACGGCTGGCAGGCTAGCTGGCAAAAACAAGAGATATGTCGCTTAACTGAAAAAAATAAAAATAAAAAACAAAAAGTGCATGGACTTATTAAGCAAAATCCATACGGACATAAAGAGCAGACCACTTGCAAATTCTTCCGAAGCTGCACAGTCTCGTGTGAAATCTTTTGTTCGCCAAGTATTCCTTCATCCACCC
Source organism: Hyperopisus bebe (assembly GCA_026777045.1). NCBI lineage: Eukaryota > Metazoa > Chordata > Actinopteri > Osteoglossiformes > Mormyridae > Hyperopisus > Hyperopisus bebe. The sequence continues at coordinate 19,470,141 of JAODJW010000127.1, read as the reverse complement.
CAGAGCGACGCCCGTCTTAAAGCCGACGTTTTGGAGACATTATATGGAAATCAAACAGCAATCAGGCGCCATTAACTTGTCAGTGTAGCTGACAGCGGTAGGTAGGTCATGCAGCTTGTCAACCATCTTAACAGCTCTCGTAAACCGGCTGCGCTGTCATCGGCAGGAAAGCGTTCCATTTAAGTGGCTCGGGAAGCGGAGCCTCTGCGGCCGTCTCCCAGCCAGTCACTGGAGGGCGCTCTTGACAAACCAAGACTCACCTATTTACCCATGTCAGCAAACCAGGCTCTGCAGCCCAAAATGTTGTGGGTAATAGGTAAGTCTATGAGTGCCTGACAGACGACTGGTGAGATTTCCCTTGGCGGAGACAAATAAATCCATGAAACACTGGGACTAAGGAGAGGAATGGGATTGTGTCTTTGGGCTAAGAGGGCAGCATACAGATGAAAATGATGAGGAGCCAGCGATGGGGCACAGGGAGAATTTTGGGCTCAGGGATGGGTAATATGATCTGTATTTGCAGGACAAAACACACACACACACACACACACACACACACACACTGTCACATCGACCTAAAGGTCCTTGGAGTGCATCTTCAGTCTCGCCAAGTTATCACTTTTGCTGTAGGCCTTATATCCTCTCTGGGGAAATAAATTTAGCGATTCATATTTTGGATTATGCAAATTTTGTGGACTTTTGTGGATCTATTCATTTTCTTCCAGTCTTACTTTAGTTATATTTAATGTGAATGAGTCAGAAGAGAGTGCTCTCCCTCTCTCTATAGATAGATAGATAGATGCGTGTGTGTGTGTGTGTGTGTGTGTGTGTGTGTATGCATGGGTGAAAGAAATAGCGAGAAATAGCGAGACTGTGTTATGGATTGTGTCCAGGAAAGCAGAACAGACGTAGTGAATTCAGGTAAACGGGGATTTATTTGGAAATTACAAAAACCACAGGACATAACGTAAGCACGAACGTCAATGACCGGAAGGGGGGGGGTGGACACAGAAGCACTAAATACAAGAACCAATTAACAATTACTAGAAACAGCTGAGAACACCGGGATTCCACATGAGGTTAGAAGGGGCCATGGCACACAGGAGGATTGGACGAGCAGGTCATGACAGACTGTGTATATTGGCACTTTCATTGAAAAATGTTACTCTTTGGTTAATTACGCCCTGTCACGGTGATAAATGCCAGATTACTGATGATCACTGGCCATTTCCTGGCTCTTACTTTTCCTCCACCTATGATCTGAACGAAATCAGACCTCAGCCTATTATGGCAAAATGAAACATGATTAAATCACTATTTTGTTCTTGGTTTGAAAGCATAGCAAAGCACTTTTCCTCATGCCAGCTGATCATGGGGCACATGTGACCAATCACACAATTTATAGATGCCAGGTAGCCTAAATGCACATCATCGGAATGTAGCAGGAAACGAACATGACATGGGGAGAACATGCAAATCAGAGCTGGGATTCAAACCACCAACCGCAGAGATGCTGCAGACTCCGCAGCAGAGCTGCTCTCTGTACCACGGGGATTAGGGTAGCACCTCTGCAACCACTGCACTCCGTGCTGCAGTCACCCTAATTGGATAAGTGGATAAAATGGCAGGAGAACAATTTTGAAATTGATATCGATCATATCTCCATCCGGTGATGGACCGGCATTCCATCTAGGGCGTCCCCCTGTCTTGTGCCTTGCGTTGCCCGGGATAGACTCCTGACTCCCTGCAACCCTGTCCGGGATAAGGGGTTGGAAATGGATGGATAGATGGATCAATGTCTCTTTGAAAATTGTATGCCTTCCATCTTCAGCATCCAGTTATGTAATTAGGGGTCTTGTGAGCCTCAATCCGAAAGCATAGATCATAGGTGAGGCCAGGAGGACAAAGCACATATTTTTAATTAGAAATACTTCAAACCTTTTTATACTGTCAACATTACGTGACACCCTGCAAATTACTCTGCTGCTCATGACCTACTTCCTTTGCTTTCTGAAGCTGCATTCTCATAGGCTAAAGCAATTGAACAGGAAGCAGCCCGATCTCCCATCTTTATCTGAAGATGTGGGAATTTGGAGTTCGGCTGAGGTTATCTTATTTGAAGTCTTTAAGAAATAGGCCCAGCTTGGGAAAACACACATTTTGAAGTAGTAAGCAGACAAACTAGGTTTTAGGAGAGTAATGAATAAAATATACTAAACTGATGCTGCTGTTTGTCAGTTTTGCTGTACTCCTGCTTTAACGTATCTTCTGCCTCACAGCTTCCACAAGGCACTCTTTTGGTTACAGATTACTCTAGCAGTAACAACATTGTTAGTATTAACAAGGTCTGAATAATAGGTTGTTAATCATGTAGCAGGCAATGCTGGAAACAAACTGAAGGGAAAAACATGTTATGGTATTAATCTGTAGGTTAGCTGAAGGGAAATTAATAGAAAATTACTGGAAACACAGCATTAATATTAATTAGACTATAGGTATGTGTCCAGCCAAATATTTTAAATGTAATTTGGCACACTGGTTAGGTTATGGATGGATGTACTAGGCCACTAGAGGGTGCCGGACCACCCTGCTACCATCATGCTAAATCCACTGTAAACTCATTTTCTCTCTGATCAGCAGAGAAAACAGAAATTTAGGTACTTTAATCCAGTGAGTAACAGGTTTTTGCTGTGATTTCAGAAAAGCTCCTCTGTAGCAATAACCAATGTACAGGTCAGGTTATTACGGTTGTGATGAATATTTTGATGTGACACTGTACCATGTGGTTTGTCCTGGGTGGGTAGAGATAAGAACAAGGGGCCAACGCAGTTTGATGAAGTGAGCTTATAAATCGAAGCTTTGCATCTTTGGCAAAAATGTCAAAGAAGTTAGCAGAAAGCATGGAAAGCAAGTAAGTCTTTCTTCTCCTTAGCAGAAGAAAGTTCTAAAATGTTGGGCAACTGACTAGGAAAAGCTGAGTAAAAAAAATGTTCTTTTGTTTTTTGTTTCTAACCCCTGGTCTGAAATGATGCTTTCCATGTTTCAGACTGTCAAGTGTGAAAACATTCCAAATATCTGAGAGGTAAAGCACTTGTCCTTAAGGAAATTTTATTCCTTATAAAAATTACATTCATGCAGCTTGATTAACATTCAGTTCAGGATTGAATCCATGTTTAATTTGAATGCTAATTAAAGTTTAACACCAGAGAAGCCTTACATCTAGAGTCACTTTAATTCTTATTTGAAGAGGCCAAATTAATGAAAAAGAAAGAAGGGATTTTCAATTATAATGAAAATATTTTATTAACAAGGAATCATCAAGCATTGCTGCCACTGAAGTAAAAGCCAGTTATGTAAGTTAAATATATAATGCAGGGTACATTATTGGTTCTGAATAAATTAGTTATAACAAGTATAATTGACATAATGGTTTAAACAATGGAAACATCACTAACATGTTAATGACATTCCGAATTCCTAATGTAAGCCTGACTGCTTGTACTGTACAAAGACCTCTAGCTGTTCCACAGGAAAGCCATGCCAGTCGATGACAGAAAACTTAAGCCATCCTATCACACGGGCAAAGCATTTTTGTGGCACTATCTTAATGGATTCCCATCAGCTCGTTGGACATTCCCAGCTGACTAAACTGCAGCTGACTGTAATCTGATATAAAACTTCTGTTCCGTTCTTGAGATCGACTCAAAACGACACAGCGGATGTTTCTCAATACTAAGAACGTAAAGACCATACTTGTGGTCTCGGTAAGAGCGGTCTTGCTAACTTGCCTCCCAAGAACGAACGTGAGGTGCAACGAATCATGGGATTGGTCTAGTATGGCGAGGATGCAACCGATCTATCTTTGATATTTGAGGCGGGACTAAAGAACAACATCTGGGGATTTTTTACCGTTGTCTGTATTTGTGTTCTTTGGAACTGGTCTTCGGAAATGGACAATGACGTGAAAGGGGCACACAAGAGCACAAATACAGTCAAGTATGTTTTCTGCACATATTGACCCCTTTTCAGACCCACACAGCTGACCATTTTGAATGGTAGCATAAGACTGTAGTAATCTTTCATTGTTAAAAGCAGATCTTGCACATATCTTGAAATAGCTGCTTATGTCAAAACCATTATAAAGTTCTAGTCCTATTTAATTGTTGGTATCATATACATAATGCTGTAGAGCTCCTTCAGTAACCCTCTTTGCTAAGGGTAAATCACTCAAAAATAAGTACTTTTTTATGGTAAGACCCTGTGTAGGTACAGTACATGCAGGAATAGAAAAGGAATAGAGGGATAGATGGATCATGGAATAAAGTATTTGAAGGTGAGAAGTATTTGCATCTCTGATGGGACACTCAAGGGATCCTGCCACTCATTACTTTGGATGAAGGCTTTTTTATATTTTTGTGGATAAAGTCACAGTCTTCACAGCGCTGTGAGGTATCCTGCATTCCCTGACAAAGGCTTTTCTTACTCAGCACATCGTTATGGCTTTTCTTTCACTCACTGCTGTGAGCTGGTTTCTCTTCTCGATCACTAAATGCCTGTTGTCGGTCTCATTTCAGCTCTGGTCTTGCCTTCCCTGATAGGTGTTTCCCCCAAACAAAGACCCCAGTCTGTCACATTGTTCTGTTCATTGTCGCATCCAGAGATGGTTTCGCAGTTAGAACAATAGCTAAGCTGTGCCCACAGACATGTGACTATTTGACCAACCCGGGTCTTGAATCAGCAACCTTTCAATCACAGGTACAGAGACTTAGCCCACTGAGCCACCAATGCCCAGTAATACTTGACCCATAGTTAAATGGGACTGCACCCCACTGGATTTTTCATGTGCACAGAAATATGATTATTTATTCATTATCATTATTTACGAAGAGCAATTCCAAGTTTTTTTTACCTTCTAGTTCCAATACATCTCTGTGCAGCTCTCTATATGAATCAGGATTGAAATAAGGTTCAAGGGTGGAAAAAAATGCATTCAGTAATTGCAGGTCTCTGGAACATATAATAACTATATACATCAGAATCCACCATTTACTTTAACCTACGTCTCTATGCACTGCGTGCACGATAAATAAACCTGGTTTAAATGTTCTATGCCGTTTCAGACACACATCACAGTGTGTGTGACTTGTGACAGCATGTGTTAGGATGACGACATCGAATTCATTATAATATTTCTGTTTGTTTTCTTGTTCCAGGATCTGTTCTTTTCTGGAGCAGAGGAAAGCCAAATCCATTCTGCACACACCATAGGCCACTCCCTGCAGCAGTAACAATGCTAACCCCAAGCCAAGGGTAACGGGCAGCCATCTGACCGGGTTGTAATAAGCATTTACAAAGCTGTCAGACTACATGCCCCGACAGAGACACACACCCCACTCCATGCCCACAGAGAACAGCTATAACTCTGCCCCAGTACAAAAGAATCTTCTGCATAGCTGGTAAATGATATAGCTAGCCTTCAAGCTATACTCAAATCCATCCTAGCTGCTAGTTATTATCCCGACAAAGATTACAGAATTAACTTCCAGGAACTTCTCATTTGCTTATTTATGGCACTGAGGTACACAGAAAAAAGGCAGCTTCTGCGCAACGTTTCTGGGAAGGACTATATCTACAAGTACGACTAAGCAACAGAACCTGGGCTTCCGGTCTGAGTAGTGACAAGGTTTGTTAGCTTGCTGCAGTGTGATTCAGTGTGACGCTTCTGATTACGTGTGACACTATGTACCATGTGCTGCAGTGGTTCCAGTGATGGATAGATGAATGGTAAGGAGCAGAGGAAGTAAATTGAGTGGAATTTTAATAATTAATACATGATGAGGCTACAAAACACTTTACATTTGCTATTGCTACCGTAAGTGAATAATCACATGCATTATAGCACACTAATGTAGCCACATCGCTTGATGTTTTTATTTTCCCGAGCTTGAAAGTAGTAAAATTACTTGCTTAAAAGTGTGAAATCATTTTTAAATCGAAATACAAATGTCTAATTCAAATTTTATTGCGCAGTGTAGATTCTTCGGTGTTGATCCAAAATGCTACACTGCGCTGGGCATGAGGATGGGGAAACTGCGAATGAGATGATTCTTATTAAACCAGAGACAGCATGTGCATGTATGGGATGGGAATCATTCAAAAGATGTCAGGGCAAGATAAGCAAAACGAGGAAAGGCTGAGTGCGGAGGCGCCCAGTCATGTGCGAATCCTGTTTGTTATTACCGACCACGATAAACCAGGTTCTCATATTAACATGCTCTCACCCTGACTTCATCAAGATTTCTCTTTCTGCTGACAACTAATGTATTTTTTGTTTGATTCTGTCCCCCATTTTAAATAAACTCTTAAACACCTGATTCCTTCATTGCGTATTCGAGAAAGTCTTGAATGATCTTATCGTTATTATATTTCCCGTAGCTGCTTGTCTCTGGGGGGTGCAGAACCTATGAGTACAATGCTAATCCAGCATTCTGGTGGACTGTGAGGAGAAACCAGAGAACCTGGGCGAAACCCCACGATGACATGGAGGTGAACATGCAAACCTCACACACGGTATCATGGTCCTACAGGTGTGAGACAATAGCGCTAACTACTGCACCACTGTGTCATCCCCTTATCATTGTTGTTGTGAAGATGATATATATAAATGCACAATTGTACCAAATTTGTCATGAACCTCGAAGGCCTCATTGTAAATTTCTGGAGGCAGGTGGTCAATTGTGTCTGACAACGTTCCTGCATGGTAACGTGTGCCCAAGGACTGTGCAATTAATTAAATTTTAATTTCAATTACGATTTTGGCTTCCAACAATTATCAGGACATAATCGAGATAAAATGATTATTGTGCCGTATTCCGTTTCGCAGTGATGCTCTCATTTTGTCTTGTTATAAATCCAGTGCCCCCCCCCCTTCCAGCCCCTTTTTATTTTTTCTAAGCTGAACTATATTTAGAGTTCAAGGAAATCCACTGTCAAAACACAAGCATTTTAAAAAGGTCAATAAATACATGGCATTTCAAAAGTCAATGAGTAATCGCATTAAAAAACTGTGATTTCAATATTGACCAAAAAAAATCATTAATGATCTATATAAAGGCCCCATAGTGGGTGAAAGTGTTAGGAATTTGAGGAAATTCCATTCCACTTAGCAAAAATACATATTAAGGTATGTGGTACCGTTAAGCACAGGTACTGGCAAATAAAAGGGGTCTTTTCTCCAGGCAGTAAACCCCATATGCACCTCAGCGTCTAGCAATCAGAATCGGGAGTTCTGCAGGAGAAATTGCAGCACCCAGTTCAATTCAAACCTAGCGTGCTAAAGATGGGACACTTATGCTTACATATACCTTCAAAATGTCCCTCAAAATTGGCCGATGTGGGATTAACTGACTCACACGCTCACAGAAAACTCGTGCTCATTACAGCATTAGGTGACCATACCTGCTGTACGGTGTGGATGGAGACTTCAATGCCATCTCAGCATTAATAGTTAAAAACCTGACTGTAAGCCCATAGGTATCTATTGCATTTGCTGAGATCACGGTAAAGAGATTATTCTTCCGAACACATTCCATGCTTTTCCTCTGCCCCGGGCGTCTGGCTGTGCTATTTGGACATGCGTGCCCACAGTCCCATGCATGACAAAGGGTTTTTGAGCCGCAACCTAACTTATGCAATCCTCTGCCTCCGGTTAACCCTTGTGAACCCACAGGCGCAGAAAGGGTTTGATAAAGCATGGCGACCGGCGATCAGAAGCACACCACTGGGCAGAGCCATGGACAAAGCGGGCGGCAGCCTCCCAGGGAGATGAGCTGAGGTCGAGATGAGCTGGTATCTCCTCACTCTCCTCTGGATCATGCCCCACTGTGGTGGACGGCCCAGGGCAAGGTTACCGAGGCCCAAGGAGTCTGCAGGTTCCTCTCTGTCCACGATTTTAGCTTCAATGTGCAGCACTGGGCCAGGATCACCCGAAGGAATGTGTGCAGAGTCTGTGGACTGTGCCCATACACCCTCCCAACCTTGATTGGTGGGCTTCGTGGGTGGGAGGGGGCCTTTAGTACCACAGGCACATAAGGGTCCACTAAAGCCCAGCAAATGACAATCAGCACCACCTGAGAGGAACCGCAACATGCATCTGCTAATCAATCTGGAGAGGGGGCGGGGCTAACACATACTAATCATTCCCGAGCGGGGACAGGGCTAACACCCAGAAAGGGGGCGGGGCTAGAATCTGCCAATCAATCCGGAGAGGGAGCTGGGTCACCTCAGCTGGCACATCTCAGATCCCACACCACAGGTAGGAGCAATCAGGTGTGACTGGCCAGCAAGCTGCTCCTCTCCCCCACTCTCTCTCTCTCTCTCACTCTCTCTTTCTCTCTCCCATAGACAGCTTAGAGAATGTCACCTCCAGTCTGTATCATCAGCAACCTCAGAGCCAGACACAGCTGCTCGGACAGGCAGCTAATTTCCATGCTCCAGCTGATCAACGCAGCTGGTCACCCCAGCTGACCCCCTCCCCCCCACCCCAATGTTTGCATGCTCCCCCCATTTGTGTGCATTTCCTCTGGATCCCCCCATCTATTCCCATGGTCATACACTTAGGTAACATACACTTGGATAGATGAAGGGACTTCACCAAAAAACTGTAGTCCAATGATGATGCAGCTGTCACCTTGGTCTCCTACTGTGTCCATGCTGTCTATAGGTTATTAATATAAACTCCCAAAGAGATTCTGCTGGTATAACTAACACGTGGGCACTATTAACTTCCGCTTTGAATGTATTTTGTTCCCATTTCTTTAATATGCACATGTAAATCAGTTGTCTCTGAAACTAAACAATTTATATATGACAGATTGCTGGAAAAATGTTAAAATAAACGTAAAGGGCTTATTTAAAGTTCTTTAAGCAATTAATTTGCAGTGAATTACAGCTATCAAGCTCTCTGCTCTGTAGGCAAGGCCAGATTTTTCCATGGCAACCAAACTGTGAGTTTGTCCTTCACTCTTAGGGCTTTCCGGATGTTTTTTTGGAGCTGCTCTGCAGTCACTGCCACGTTACTGCCGCCTCCTGTCAGCCGTCTCTAAGAAACCTCATTCTCTGCATGAGCACAGCTATGAAGGATCTACATTAGCATACTGGAGCTTTGAAAACATTTTCCTTCTGATTTCCATCATAATCATTGAACACTTATCGTTTGATCCCTTCCTGGCATGATGCATTTTCCCTGTTTTCATTTCACTAACTTTCCCTTTGTTACCGAGGTCGACTGATAGCATTTCGTTTTCAGTTAGCATCTTTGCCTTTCAATGGAACAGTATGTGATTTCAATTTCTGATGCTTGACTGGGGTTTCTGGACTTTTTTCTATGAACTAAATATGCACCATCTTTATCTGTAGCCCATTACTTACAATTTCTGTATCAGACTGGATTTGTTTCCCTGGAGTTTTATTGGTACAAGATTTGATCTTACAATATATTACTCTTGGGTTTTTGGGATGGTAAACAGCTTTTAAAAAGTTTAAAAAGAAAATATCTCGGGCTCCATGTCGTTAATCAATAATTCAGTTATATCACACTTTTTTCCTAAATTAAAATGAGAGTAAAAATCACATTACTGGACCCTGAACGAAGGCGCTCCATTCAGCATCATCTGAAAATGGTTCTTTATAATATGGACATGAAAATAAACAATCTTATCAGCCACAGAGAGCCAGATGTCAGGAACTCGGGCCATTAAGTGCAGAATAACTCAAAAATGAAATGCATTCAAAGCACATTCGCCACTTCAGACTGTGGGAAATATGAATTGGTATTGATTCAAAGTTGTGGGAAATGAGGTGCGTAATGGGCTTTCATTATATGTTTTGGCTAACAAAGTCACAGGCTGTCAATACCACCGTCGAAAGAAAAGATTGTCTCTCTCATCAAGTCCTTCTGAGGGCAGCAGTGATCCTATTAAACTGAACGCTGTTTTGATATGAATCAAACATTAGAGATACCAGCAGGCCGCCGTCCTCTGGTCATGCAGAAAAAATCAAAACGCAAAACCCCCTGGAGGTTTTACTTTATCAGATGCAGTGTGTGTGGGGGGGGCTTGACTATGTTTATATTACATCACGGGGCCCAAAGGTACCCATAATATGAAAAAGAATCTGTTATTTTGACATCATGGGGACCGATTCTTCGGTCCTCACAAGGGGAACCTCAATTTTATAAAGATCTGTGACTGCAAACAAAAAACTAAGTAAGCCAAAAGTGTTTTATTTTGATTGGTTACTTATGGTTAAGGTTAGGGCTGGGTAGGGGGTAAGGCTGGCATAGTTGGCATTAGGGTTTTCCCATAGAAATGAATGGAGAGTCACTATAAAAAGATATAAATACTTTATCTCTGTATATGTGGGGTGTGCAATGTCAATAATTCAATAATATTATGTTGTTTGTCCAGAACATTACTGACTTTGTTTTCATTGAGCTTGACTGAGCCACATAAAATTAACCTCATGTAGTAAAATCACCCCCCCCCCCCCCCCCCCAGGGGGGGG